>JAYKXP010000266.1:0-41982 GCA_037176845.1 Paramarasmius palmivorus | reverse complement strand
GGCACGTATGGCCCAAAATATGCACTCATCATCGTCTCCATTGCCATCCGCCCAGTGTCACACAAGTGATCGATAGCATCGATAGAGGCAACACGCAAGACCAATGAACAGCATATATACGAGGTCACCCCAACGCAGTTCACTCCATCACGGGAACGTCGCTGGCATGGTTCATCCGATCAACGAACACCTACACAACGACGTGTCCAGCATACCAGTCAACGAGATGCTAGGCAAGAAGGCAGATCTACTCCGCCGCGAGACCAATCCACTCCGATGCGGGAAGGCCGTTCCATCCCATTACAGGAACGCCCGCCTACTCGGGCACGGTCCTTCTCCAGTCAACGACACGTCCAGCACGGAATCTATACCAGTCAACAAGCTCACGGTATTAGTCAGCATGACCAACCTGCTCGTTCACAGCAACGATTCGATCCGCCAAGACAAAGACACCCGACACGAGAGTACCAGTTGACTTCAGAACGAAGACGGACAACACATAAGGGTGGAAAAACCGGACAACAAGGTTTTCAGCTTAAACCTCCCTTTGGGTGGGTTAAAGGACTGTGGACTTCGATGTTTACGAGGAAGGCCGATATACCCCGCCAAAGCCGACGATAGTCTTACTGTTCCTGGCGACAGTGGCGCTTTCGCTTCGGCTATATCAGCGGTCGGTATAGTTCTGCGATTCCTTCGTAGTTGCCACGGAGAATCAGCTATACGCGGCGAGCTATATATATGGCAGTGGGAACGTTCGGATATCGAAGGGTATTCAAAGACGACTAAACATTCAGGTCGGTTGGAGAGATGAATTACATTTTGTATGTCTTCTTTATTGTGATACGCCTGCTAGCTTCCCTGATCATACTTCGCCGTGTAGCTCGTGTCCCCACCATTTTCGAGTCCAGTCGTAGTGCAGAGATGAACGTGAAACATGAAGTTTGGAATCGGTGTTGGAGTGCTCTTTCGTGGATATCTTCAAAACCAAAACCGAAGCATCGTATTAGTGTGCGTTGGACAGTACATGTATAGGATAGAGTAGAAAGTGTCGGAGAGGAAGAGGAGACCTCCAGCCTTGATTATGTGCGACAAGGACTATGGAATCGACCGAAAACATCATACTTGTAGACCACATATCCTCACTAAAGCTCAATTAGCCTCTCACGGGGAATAAAGGGAAGGAGGGGACGCACGTAACAAAAATGAAATGTCGCAGTCGTGATACCACAGAAACTGTGACTCATATGAAGTTCCGCAGTCCTTTTCGAAGATACTGCGAGGGCGTCGTTGGCACGAAAAGCAGAATGAGGGAAAGGAGACTCACAACCAGCTCTGCGTATACTCCTCCAATCTGAGCACCTGTTCCGAGAAGCTTCAGGTGTCTACGTAGGTGCTTGCATTGATGGTCTCCTTTCTGTCCGCAGGAGGTAATGCGAAGAGAACGGCGGATGGAAGCCTCACGGCGAACGCGGTTGTACGCGTCCAGGGGAGGCGAAGGTGTCGGTGCGAATATCGGGGTATACGGTGAAAACCAACTAATCCGACTTCGTGTATCTTATTACGATGCATATTGTCCGAGTGCTGGAGATACTGTGGAAGAGGTATTTGGCGATGCACGGTTGGTGCGCAGTACAGGCGTAGGGAATGTCGCAGAGACAATGATGTTAATGAAGGCGAAGACAAAGTGCTCAGACCTCAGGTTGCGTGCTGAGCGCTGAGTACTGGGTAGTGGTAGGAATAGCAATCTCGCCGAAATGACATCCTATGGAGTGTACTTGGGGCTTATCCAAGGGTCTCTCTGGCGAGCAAGCGAGAATATGAACAGGGTAGGGGCCCCCCCTCCGTGGGAACATCATGCCGGTGGTCGGCAGTCTGGCGAAACAAGCCGTGTCGTTATCATCGATAATCATCTGTAAAAAATTTTCTGTACCTCCACATCGTATCTCCCGCTCAAACAAGAAAATCTTGTTGTGTTACTGTTCGCTTTCTTGTTTCCCTATACTACATGACGATATCTTAGTCCGGAATCCCATGATCTTCACGGTACGCCTTCGTCTCAATCCCTATGGCCTTTTCCTTGACCATACTAATAAATATATCAGCCAGTGCTCCATCTACGTCTCTGATTCGCACGTTGAGCTCGGCGTGATTAATTAGGATGTGATGTGTTTCCAGATAGTCACTGTCTGCCTTCTAGAAATGGATTTGGACATAGCGGACAGTGTATGGTGACATAGGTGCATGGTGTCGCTTGTGTAGATCTAGCTGCATCGTCGTAGTGCATTCTCTAGTATCGGTAAGTGCAATTTGATCAATCTTAACGGATCCGGAGGGTAGCTGAATTGACTGAACTATGCAGATTGTCCTCATCCCACACCGATCCGCATGGATCGAAACCTTCAAGTTGAACTTCAACGCAGCTGTCCTGCTCCTTCCCTTTCCGAAGGGAACGCAGAATGTGCCTACCGACGTGGCTTCTCAGTTGGCTCATCGACACTTCCACTTCACATTTCAAAGGACACTACTTCATCCGGATCTTTAGCTGATGCGTTCTCGCAGATCATAGTGAAGGATAGGGCTTGGTTCCACTGTGTAGTAAATACTGTTGTTGACGATACTTGGGTATTGACGAGATGATAAGTTTCTCATTAATTCACCTTCATCTAGCGCAGATCCTGGCATTTTTTGTTTGTATTCCAGTGCTGCCAAAATTGATACTTGTTGCAGCTATGACCACTACGGTTGACTCCGACAAGTTTCGAGCATGAAGGACATTGGATATAGTGAACATTGTCCAAATTGATACGGGCATATTGAGATCCATAGCCTGGTACATTAATTGATGTCGATGAATCAGTTGAATGCATTTGAGCATGAATTAGTGACTCGGAGTACAGAAAGCAGGGCAAAACGAAGTTGAAGCTGAGAAAGACACGAATATGTATAAGTGATAGAATAGCTACTATATATATATTTGTGAAGTATCAACAACTGGGAGACATTGGAGTAGTGTTGCGGCGAGTCGATTCAAGTCGATTCGAGCTCGTGATTTTTCATCAACTCGAAGGACCGAGTTAAGTCAAGTCTCGAGCTGGGGTTCGAGTAGCTCGAACTCGAGTTGCCTTTTATGGATGACCCCAAGTTAACTTCCTATTCCCCTCCAACGGGACGTGCATGATTTACAGTCAATCCCCGGTCCTTGCAATGACCCCGTTCCTTGCAATGGTGGCTCCTCTGCTCTGCACACTTCAAAATCTCCCTCGGAGAAATTTGCAGGGAACTCTTATAGCATACACAGATAACTTATAATAATTGTAGCTTGATTCATCCATTGCTGAAGCAATGGCAAACATCTTTACAGGAAAACCCACCAAAAATGAAATTTGCCGGCTGAGTTTTACGACGCTCCACCCGACAAAAAACCAGAAAAAAATTCAGCATACTTGAATGAGTTATATGAATGATTTGGGATACTTTTTACTGTGGTGAATCAGGTGTGGACAGCAAGGAAAGCATAACAGTCGAGGAGAGAGCAAACTGAGCGTTGAAAAGTGTACGTCACTACATTGATCCACCAATCAGATGCCTCACATGGTCGCTAAATAAGGAAATTTGTTGCATTGCAAGGAATGGGAAACAGCTTTCGGGAGCCTTCATCAAGAACAATCTCTCTAGGACACTATCCCCCCCTTTCTTATTCTTTTTTGAGAGCCATACAGTTTGGAATGAGTGTACCTAGATGTCTAAGAAAACCGGCTGAGAAAAGCTGCCCTCAGGAGTTTTTCCGAGCCGAAACAAATTTGGCCATTGCAAGGACCGGGGATTGACTGTAAGTTCTAGCAACCTCATTTACTTATATAATACTAGCTACAACTTAGAAATAATGATGTCTACAATTCTAGAGTGAGAATACCAATCATAGTGCGTGATGATGACTTGGAGGTAAGTGCTAGCTTGAGGGGTCGTTCTTATTCCTCCTGAGACCTACGCTTGGACCGTGCGCTACCATTAGCACTCCTCCTTTTCCAACGCTTTGCAGGCGATTTGGGCGATGGCTCCGATTGTATGGTGGCAGATGTAGATGGTATAGATGTAGATGGTATAGATGTAGATGGTGTAGATGCAGATGGTAGGTGCCGGCAAGGGGAATATTTCGTACTCGTCTTCAGAATCATGGGGATGAACCACGCTGATTGACTGGACGGTCACCCAGCACTTTTTATTGAGGAGAGGCTGTGGTTTGGGTTCCCGGCACACCATTGCGCCCGTTACTCATAGAGGATACGACAGCACCTTGAGCAGTTGGGAAAGCTGTAGAGCCCTGAAACATGCAGAGAACATACAAAAACGCGTATCCTAACCTTGTTGTAACCCAAAGAAACGCGTATAACGGGTGACCGTATCCTTCCTCAAAGTTCTACGACATTCCAGAGGTTTACAATCAGAAATAGGTGGTATTGCGTTACGGACCCTGTGTACATGAGGATTCAAGGCTAAGAGGGGGATAAATCGCAAGGAAAGTGAAGGGAAGTGAGGAGACGATAGTGGTAACGAAAAGAAGAGGCGTGTTTCCTTATTCAGCACACTGCTCGAGGCAGATTGATGTTGAACTCGAATTACAAGTCAAGTTACTAAATATGGAATCGAGCCGGACTCGAAGTGACTCGAGTTCGATTTGGGCTCGACTCGTCGCAACACTACATTGGAGTGTCGCTCAAGCTTCGGAGGAAATGCCGACAGCGGCGAACACAGCGGCATGATGTTCCCACGGAGGGGGCCCCCTACCTGGTTGGGCTTATCGCTATCCCATGGCTCTCCGTTGAGTCATCAAAAGCTACCCCAATCGGCTGCGAGACATGAATCAGCTTGTAAATCCCCAGAGATTCGCTGTGCATTCTTACATTCGATATTAGAGGGAGCATGGTGGGCCTGATTATGGTGATGGTACAGGACAACGAGCTCGGAGTTACGAATTTCGCAAAGCTCTTTTCTTTTCAAAACCATCACGAGCATCATGATTGCTACTGTTCCATCGTCACTCGTCCATCTCTCGATACGCCTTTGCATCACTTTCGCCGTGATCAGGCAAAATAAGCGGATAGGTCTCCTTGAAAGGATAGCTGCCTCACATCCTATCGAATAGAACGACGGCTGTCTACCACCGAGGTTCAGAAGTGTATGGGTCCTTTCTCGGAACGAAAGAGTATTCAGGGGGATACAGGAGAAGGATATTCGAGAATTGTTCTATTTTGAATCACTCAGGTCCGTACTTCATCTTTTCGACACCAGAACTTAGTGTACTAACGAGCTTCTGATAGTATTCTCGCCCGTTTGCTTCTTCCACCTTTGCTAAAGGAACCGGAAGAATACATCTCCACCCTGAAATCCTATTCTCTATGCAGTTGACTGAAGCATTGACTCTCTACACGTCAAACCCAAGAACGTACCCATTAACGACGACCATTGCCCATGTACTCACCAACCACAGTGTGTATAATGCACTTTTTTTTTTTTTTTTTTTTGCTTCGAGCCTGTTTTACTGAATGCCAGAAAGTAACTTATCCGCAAAGTGAATACTTACAACCACCAGGACTTCAAAGGATTCAAGATCCGTCTCCTTGTTGACATCTCAAACGCCTGAAAGAGTATACTCAGACGATCTGAGCCCTAGCGTATCCCGGCACGATTTGATACGGACCGTGAGTCTAGGATCTCAGCTGCTATTTCTCCATACCCCGTAACTTACCAATCTTCTCGCAGACGGAGAAACACGCATGCTACTCGAACTCTACAACGTTCTGCGGGACACTTGAAACAGAGAGAGATAGAGATTCATATATTCATAGCCCAAGGTGATTTAGCATCAGTGTCGAGTATTAAACATATGTCGTGCGTGAGTTTCCTTCGGTTTACAAATGACATCCCTCTTACTCGATCCAAGGATAGACAACGTATTCTTATGTTCCTTATTAGGCCTAATGAATTATTGTACTAGACAATACTTCCAAGTGCGAGTGCCACTGTGCCGTGAGGTTCCCAGGCTTACAGTTATTGAGAAGGAGCCAGCAATGTACGGCGTATGTCCGAGTCCAAGGACACTGAATTAGTGGAAATATTGTCGAGGAACATCTAGACAGGGAGACCGTTCATCGTCCCACTGAATGTCTACCGGTGAGCGCTCCCAACGAGATTTGCGCCGACAATATCAGATGACAGCCTATGACAACCGATGAACTATAGGCATCGAATGTCATTGGATGTCATTGGATAGCATCGTTAACTTGCCGCCCTTTCTGACGGTATACGATGACATCCAATAACATCCGATGAGAATCCGGGGCTCTCCTTAGGAGGCTCTTTCATCCTGTATTCATCCGTTTTTCATTAATAGGCATCCAATATCATCTATTCCACTACATACTTTACAGTACAAGGTTGCTACAGACTATATCAACATCCCGAGTCCATCCCTTCAAGTCAAGATACGAAGACTGTAAACTGTATGTTAGACGACACTCACACCACATAGTATAGCCACTTACGTGCATCCAGCTTAAAAACCCAGACACATATCCATCGTCTGCCCATCACCCGACGACGCGTGTCTGCCTACTAGGAGGCAAAGTCAAAGGGTTGTGTCGAGATAGGTAAATGTAAACGACGAACCTAGTCTCTAGCCGCGTCGGGGAGCCTATGTATCGCTTTCCGTTGCTTCCTAATCATTTCGTGTCTGGCAAAATCTATTAAACAAAGTGAATTATTGGAAGACGCGTTAAGTGCAGGCCACGTACCTCGAGACCTCTTCAATGACCTTTCTCATAATCATTAAGGCATTCTATCTGGCGCAAAAAGTGAACTGGATTGAAATTCCGCGAAGGACGACGGTGACGTGGCGGGAGATGGTGGGGGTCGGGAGGAAAGAAGTTGGGGAACGACGGCAAGGTATAAGTGAGGGATTTGCAGGGACAGTGGAAACACGTGCAAATAGTGCACGGACCCTTTATGCCGACAACGCTCGCGGTGGCACACCTTCTAGACGGATATTTGAACCTTGGTTGACCTCAAGAATGTTCAGCAAAGGTGAGTTGATTCTTGAAGACGAGATGAAGACTTTCAATCCACGAGTTGCGTGAGTTATAGGTTGTCATCAGCTACATTGCAGGCTTATCGGAACGCATCGGATGTCATCCAGTGTCATCCAATGCCATTGATTTTCCTCCCCACAAATCTCGTTGGGCCGGGTGAAAAAGATCAAAAAGATCAAAAATTGAACCGTGGCCTTCCCGCGTACGACAGACGTGACAGATTGACAAGCAAAATTTTGAATGCAGCATACCTGTGTCCTTCCGATGACCACGAGGATGCGGCGTGTTCCGATTCGATAGTCACTGGTCTTAGTATCGTTGTTTCCTTCTTTCCACCATCCCCATCCCCCATCCCTCATCCCTACCACTGTCGCCAATCCCTCACTCCAGCTCATAAGATGGCATTCAACTATAGCCAAGGTGTCTCCATAACCGGCGGTGCACACAATGTGGTTTACGGGGATCAAATCAACAATCCAACGTACAATTACGACTCATCGAGTTAGTACGATTTTTTCCCCCGATGATACGTCTACTAAACTTTCAATTAGTCAAGAAGACCCTGAAGTCCGTGACTGCACATGCTGCTCTGAATGCGCTTCATAACTCCGGACAACGCTTTCCTCCTCCTAACTGCATCCCGGGCACCCGCGAGGAGATCCTAGCGGATTGTAATCGGTGGATCCAACGGTCGACCCAACGCATTTTTTGGATACGTGGGCGAGCTGGAGTTGGCAAGTCGGCAATCATGCAGAATCTGTCTGAGAAGCATGCTTGCAAGGGGAAATTGCTAGTAGGAACGCAGTGGCCGTGGCATGTCTGTAGGCGGAATCGGAAGGAAAGGAATGTTTGCCATCGTTTTGCCGCGAGTTTTTTCTTCTCTCGGAATGATCCCACTCGCGACAAATTGGATCCCCTTGTCGCCACCATCATCTACCAATTTCTCGCGTCAGAGCCTCTCCGAGAGTTACTTGGCCCATTGATCACTGAAGTGATCACCCGGAACCCTGGAATATTTCAACTTTCATTCGAAGATCAGTTTCGCGAGCTGATTCTTGAACCGTGCGCGAAGGTTGACCCCAAGAAATGGGAGAATCTTCCGAATCTCGTAGTCATCGATGGGCTCGACGAGTGTGTCCTGTTATCGTCACAGGAGAGACTCATTGCAATGATACGTGAGGCTATTCCACAATGCCGTCTCACATTCCTGCTCGTCAGTCGTCCAGAGCCTCGGATCTGTCGAGCATTCCAACACACATCGTTTGCCTCTTTGTTACACCAGCTTGATATTGGAGACTCGCCCGAGTCCACTCGAGATATAACCATGTTCTTCCACCAACGATTTGCACGATTGCAGGATACACATCATGCACTGTGTCATATCGACACATCGTGGCCTGGTGAAGAAGTGATTTGGCAGCTTGTTGGAAGAGCCTGTGGGCAATTCATCTTTGCTGTGACTGTCATGAAGTATCTCGAGAGTGATGACGATGAGCCCACAGTGCGCCTAGAAGATGTCCTTCGTATCCGGGCAGACAACCTTCCAGAGTCTCCATACCCAGACTTGGATCTCCTCTATCACCAGATCTTGGCAACTTGTCCACATTGGGATGAAGTCCGACAGGTTTTACGCCTCCTTATCACCATGCCCAATATTGAACTCCCAGAACTCTTATTAGAGTATGCTGTGACAGGTTATTCAGGACTCAGGGAATGCATGGCCTCCTCTGTAGAATGCATTGCAGCAATCCTTGGCTTTAATCCAGGGAAGGTTCGAACTCTCTTGTTCAAACTACATGCAGTTATAATGGTCCCCAAGCATGACCAGGATCAGATACAAATCCCACATGCCTCTTTCACCGAGTTTATGTTGGATGCCACACGTTCCAGGGACTATTATGTGGAACAATACCCTGAATCAGATTATTATGACCTGGTAGCTCAGGCCTTCCTCCATGCTATTCCAGCCTACTCACAAGGCTATCCCCTTTCTGTTTTTGCCCCCCAGGAGAATAGTTGGCAGTTCCCGACCACTAACTTTTCACTACTTTGTGTGTTTCATTTGGTCCAGAGAATGACACATTTAAGTGCTGAGCTCCAAGAAGCCTTGGACCAATTTGATCCATATCCATTCGCAACAAAGCTATTACATGTGAAAACAAAGCACTTGTTTTTGCAAGGTTACCAATTCAATGTCTGGATCAACACTATTCAGTGGATCAAGGTAAAGTTGTCATTATTGCTGCTATTGTACTGGATTGACATGGTCCATCCAGTCACTTGGTGCCCAGACTCCCAGGACATTTCTTGACAGAATGGAGTCATTCCTAAATCACTTCTCCATTGCATCACCACATGCATTGGGATCACAGTTTTTTGCCACAATGGTGTTTTTGGAATGGGCCCTGTACCGTCCTCAGCCTGGTTTTTTTGGGCATATGAATGATTGGTATAAGCTCTTTGGTTGCACTGACCAAGATTCCTCAAGCTGGGATATGTATATTCTCCCAGCCAATCAAAAAGCACCTCCATCTTGGTCAGTTGCCACCATGACCCGCAAGAACGGAGAGGCACTAGTGCGGCTGTTGGTATCCCTTTCCATGTTATCCCGTGACAGCCTCATACATGATATCCACTTTGGTACCTACCATAGTGTTCGCCATCTCCCAGCCAAGGTAATTGTTATGATGACCTTCTATTCTCATATTGAACTATTTATTCAGAAAAATGACCTCTATGCTCTGAAACAGCTGGTGGCAAAACGCCAAGAGGCATTTGGCTTACCAGTGTTTCCATGCACACCACCTAGCAATGTACAAGCAAGCAACAATGCCAATCTGGTCAACATACAACATAATCTGAAGCAAGGACAAACAGTACATGTACAAAGTTTTCAATCCATTCACGAAAGCCATTCCACTCCATTACGGGGACACCTGCGGCATGACTTATCCGACCCCCAACGAACAGTATATGTACCAAGGGTCCAATTCATACCCATGCACAAACACCATTCCGTTCCATTGCAGGAACGCCTGCGGCATGACTTATCTGACCACCAACAAACGGTACAGATACCAAGTGCCCAATCCATACCCATGAATGCAAGCTGTTCCGCTCCGTTACGGGAACGCCCGCGGCACGACTTATCCGATCAACGGGCACCCAGTCATGGAACCTACGCCCGTCAACGAGATGGCCAGTCTACACCGCTGCGACACAAATCCACTCTGAGACGGGAAGGCCAGCCCGGTCCATTACGAGAACGCCCACCTACTCGGGCACGGTCCTTATACGGTCAACGACATGTCCAGCGCGGAATCTATACCAGTCAGCAGGCTAATGGTGTTGGTCGGCAAGGCCAACCTGCTCATTCGCAGCAGCAATTCAGTCTGCCAAGGCAGAGACGCCCAAAACGAGAGTACCAGTTGACTTCAGAACGGAAAAGACAGCCTACTCAAGAGAGCAGAAAAACCAGACAACAGGGTGTTCAGCTTGAACCTTCCTTCGGATGGTTTAAGAAGCTCCGGAAATCGGTGTACACGAGGATGGCTAACCTATTCCGCCCAAGTCGACGATAGCCCCACCGTTCATCGTAACAGGAATGCTGTATGCAGCTGTACATAGTAGGCGTCGGTGCCATGCCGCGATTCGGCCACAGGTGCCACGGAGCATCAGCTATACGCGGCGAGCTGTGCAGCAATGGAAGCCACATAGGACTGCTTGGATATTTGAGGGTATTCGGCGTCACCGATGGAAGGTTCAGGTCGGTGGGAGGGATAGATCGGAGTTCGTATATCTTCCCTGTCGAGATACACCTGCTAGCTTCCTATATCGTACTTCGACGTGTAGCTCATATTCGAACCATTCCGAGTTGTATCCAGTCATAGCGCAGTAATGGCCGTGAAATATACAGTTTGAATCGGTGTTGGGTGGTTGCTCAGGCAGATCGCAATGAAACCAGAATCAAAGCATCGTATTAGTGTGCATTGGACGGTACATGTAAGTGGCTGGAGAGCTTCAGAGGTGAAGAGAAAACCTCGAATCTTCGTCATGCACGACAAGGACCATAACTAGACCCAAAACCTCGCGTCTTTGTACCACATATCTGTACTAACGCTCGATTAGCCTCGCGCATGAGCAAAGAAGAAGCGACGCACAACCAGCAAATGAACACGCAACGGAAAATATCGCAGTCACGATACCGCGAAGACCGTGACTCGTATGGGCTTCTGGGATGCTTTCAGAGATACTATACGAGGGTGCAACTAACACAAAAAGCAGAATGAAGGAAACGAGGCTCACGAGCAGCTCTTCCGAGAAGTTCCAGGTGTCTCTGCAGAGAAATGCGTGCATAACTATCGGTCTTTGCTCTTGATGCAGAAGCTAACAATGGAAGGTGGATGTACTAGGCCTCGTCTGAATATAGTCGTGCACGGCTCGATGAAGGCGTAACCTAGTGCGAGTATTGGGGTGATGTGGTGAAAGTCAACTCCGATACCATCTTTCATGCCATACAGGCACCAGATGGTGTATATTCTCAAGATTCCAAAGCTGAGGGCCGGTTTGTAGAGCAAGAGCCTCGTTTGTTCGGATCCTTGTTGTAATATCGAGCTGGTGAAAAAAGACTGTTGAATTTTTCATCCAGCGATATTGGTATTCATGGTTTCTGGCGCGTATCGACGTCGTAGCGGAATGCTACAGGTAGCTTGCGAACTTGCGTGGGTTGTGTTGCTCCTCCATGGCGATGGTGGTGGTGCGAGTCAGAAATTCGAAAGATGGGCGCTTAGTTTGACGCACTCTTTTTCCGACACTACCAACATCTTCGTTCTCGAGCTTTGGTACCCCTCAAAACTCAATACCTATGCGCCAGGGTAGGGAGAAGGAAATTTTGTAGAGGCGAGCTAGGGAAAGACCAGGCTTAAGGGATAGTCATCACCCGGTTTCGTCTCTTCGCATTGAAGACGAGATTCTCACTGCCGGCTGTTGACTGTATAGCCAGCTCTCTTTTGAGAGATGTAGCAGGGATAGACGAATCTCTTTTCGGTCAATAGGTTCGTCTTTCTTTCGTTTGGTATTGCTACTCCAGTCTAACTGAACACATAGGTCACGATACCAACCTCAATCGGCAGAAGTTCAACGTCAACGTCGAAAGTCATCACCTCTCGCATCGCCTCTGAAGCTGCAAGATCCCCTTGGTCCTGAAACCGAGGTCGGGATAGGTTTGAGTCTTTACTCACCAGTGCCAGTGCTTCGGCTTGGTGCACATCGCAGTTTCAATCTGTATCCTGCTTTGGTCTTTGGATACGTGATACATCGTGTTACTTAGCTTCCAGCTTCATACCCCAGGCCAACCGTTGGACGTACCCTTGGAGAAGTAGACAATATTCTCGCGTTGGAGGACGAGGTGAGTCTCTGTCTTCCCGTCGTTTCAAGGAGCCATGCTGACTGGATTGGAACAGGTTCAAATTGGAATTGACAAGAAGGATTCAGCGTGGTCGGTTACGCGTTCTTCACGAATTGCGCCCTCAGTAGGAGGTTCTCAGACATGCATTTGTACATCCACACAAAGAAATACAGCAACCTATGGCATATCCTTTCTCTTTCGTTCATCGTACGCCCGACTCTCTAACCATTGAAAGGCGGTCGAGTTTCTTCGCTTCCATTACGTACGGCGTAGCTTGTTGCAAACGGGAGACCAAAAAAGGACGTTAGAAGAGGTGTTGCTATACAAGCGAAAGATTAAATTTGGCAATTCCTTGTCGGTTCTGCTGCGGCAGTGAGAGGCGCTCGTGAAGGTTATAAAAAGTTCTGACTTGGAGAGAGTAGATTCGGTGCGCTTCCTGTTTCTTGCTATCCTTCAGTCCTAGAGATAAAGGAATCGTTTGTCCAAATGCTTTTTGGTAAAGACGGGCGTCAACAGCCAAAACTCTCAAATGAGAGAGATGTCGGTCCCTGGCCCAGTCACGGACATCTTGGATACCCTAGAACCAGGTGAGATCATGTCATATTCCTCGTGAATGCGTCGTTGATGTTCGTGAAAGCGCACATACCTTTTCTTTCGATCCTGCGCCTCTGTTTACCGAAGACTCGTTGGCAGTCGCGTCATCTCTTGAACATCAGTCAACAAACGATTGCTGCAGCGATTACGACGACAGTACATCATATAGCGGGCCTACTTTGCTTCCACTACTTCCACCTGCAGACCTAGGTCTGGAATTGGCTGAAGAGTCGATAGCAGCTTCGTCTTCGCAGAATTGGGGTGCGGAATATAGCGAGCTCGAGCCCGCTCCTCCTCTGAACACACCAGCGCCTCTATCCTTACTTTCTCCCACTCCGGAGCCTTCAGAGTCGTCAACGAGCACATCCATTCAAAACAGACCGCCAAAACGTCAATGGATCGCATGCAACCCATTATCCGAAGTCCCTCGCACCAGAAATACTCACTACGTACCCCATCCTCGTAAATCACGCAACACACAAATCCCATCTCCAAACGGTCTCGGTCATCCTTCACTCCAACACCCAGACGACACGCGGAGGTACCATTGCCCAATCTGTCCGTGGACACAAAAAGAACGGAAAGGGCTAAATCGCCATATTGCTAGTCACAGACGTAATCTGCAGAATAGCTATGGGATTGGTTGGTGGTGTAAAGGCATCCCTATCGAGGAGCGGACGAAGTTCGAGGGATTGGAGGACGCGGTTCCGTATGAGGTTGAGGGAAGGATGTATATAGGCGGGTGTGGGACGAGTTTTGCGAGGAGAGATGGGTTGAAGAGGCATTTGGAGAATCCGAATGGGGTGTGTGTTGGTGAGATGCCGCGGACGCAGTGGCATCGGGCTCGGGGAGGTAAAGCGTGAGGTGGTTGTGGATGGTTTGCGGTGTTTCTTGGGTTCTGCGCGTGCTGTTCGATGCGGAGTGGCTATTGGATGGTGTTAGAGTTGGCGGGCGTTGGTATGAAACAGCGTTTTTTGTTCATGAATACGTACCATGTATACATAGGCCATATCCCTCAAACTGCAAATGTAAAGCGAGGTACTGGCACGGTGATCGCGGAATGAGACTCGGTCAAGACCCGGTGGTTCTGCGGGGTTGGAGGGCTACTATCGATCATCTAGAAGTGCAAAGTCATCCTAGAAGTGCAAATCTCAGTGTATTTACCTTCCCCTGTCGTCAATCCTCAATGAAAAACCTCCCACAAATTTTTCATAGACAATTTAGTATAGTATCTAAAAGACTGTCAATTCAGATTTTCGGAATAGTAGAGAGAAGAGAGCGATTAATTTTTGCAATTGAGGAAATGACGGCTTCCTCCCGCCAACGGCGCGCGTCTACACTTCTCGATTTTTCTACGGGGCTACAGACTTTCATATACCACAAAAATTGCTGTACATAGCAGGATAGTAGTAATCTATGTGCCTCAAGCCTTCCAGAGGTAGAACGAGCTTTGAGCATGGAGGATGAAGGTGAAAACCGTTGGCGCGGCACTTTGCACTTCTAGGTGTTTTTCAAGATCCTGACCGGCAACCCCTGGTATCCTTCAACACTCACATTAAAAATCAGGAAATACATGGGATTGAAGCTTTAGTATGTCAAGATGTTGCCTACAAAATACCGAGAGGAACAGGAAGAAAATGAGGAACTTTTACAGTAGCAACATTTTAATTTGCACTTCTAGATGATCGATAGTATTGGTCCTACTTGTGTTATCCAAAGATACTAATTTTCATGTTGGGAGCCATATTCGAGTAGCCTGAGTACATGAGCTTGCATGCGCTGTGCTTGAAAGCGGTGGTAATGGTGCGAGTTTGGTAGACGGGCGCTTAGAACTTTATCTCTCTTGGACCCGCATTTTTTCTTCCCAATTCCAAACCTACCTCGAGTCCGCCTCAGCCCTTCTCCAATATTCCATGAAATCCAGAAATCCTGCCAGAGCATAAATGAACCATCTTTGAAGTTATTCGCCCTTCAGATCCCCGACAACTCGCGTTTTCATCGCCGGAAATCCATGCCCCATTTCTAGTTAGAAAGCTTCAGGATACAGAATCAGAAAGCTGGACGGCACAAGAGTGCTGTTGGAAGTGTCGGAAGAAAGGTCTAGGATGGGAACAGAGGGTCCAATGGTGCGAATTCTTTCGTCGCTTCCTTGTTTCTCAACATACTGATGCATATGTGTATGCTCATAGCTCATCTGCATAGGTGAAGCTTCCACTTGAACAAGGATGGTCCCAGAGATCCCTTCTGAAACCAATGTATCTACTCCCGGCACGCTGCATGGTCCACAACGCCTACCGGACACGTTTTCATCAACATCGATCGTTTGGTGTACTATCGCAAGCTCTTCACGAACCTCAAACACTGCCCGCTAGTGTTGTGGCATAGCTAGAGGACGGAATGGAAAGGCACGTCGTTCTCTGTAACATCGTGAATTCGGGCTGATATAGTCTTCTAGGTTTCCTCTACAGCGATTCCAATGCCACCTCATACCAACGGCGTTCTCTTAGACGTCTGGTATCATGTATTCGAGTAATCGTTCGAACAGAAAAGAAGCATTCGAATACGTCTGCATCCGAGGAGTTATGTTTAGGGATGTTTTGGTCCGAGTCGACCTTACCCAAACCGGACACAAAAGACGCCTTTCATAATTGAAGCTCGCATGGCGCTTTGACGTGTGGAAACCCACAAACCGTCGTTATGACATATTGGACGTTGGCTATGCAATTCAAGACGTGCACTGCATGGCTTATGTACCGCACTCGGGGCTTGAGTACAATGCGAGTACAAGGATAGCTTAAACCCGCTACGCAACGACCATTACGGTGAGTAACGTCCATACGCCATCAGGTTCGATGTGTTCCTGTGTTCATCATTGACTTGACAGGCAGAATGATGATCGAAAGAATACAAGGCTCCGAAAGGCCTTTAATTACAACGTTATCGTTGGTGCTCTGCTTTCTTCCCGCTACTCCCGTCGAGGTCGACGATTCCGCTGCTGCCATCCAGGTGATGGCACTGCATGCTTGCCATGATTTCGCTTTCAACGGTGGGGCAAACCATATAATACACGGAGATCAAATTAATACATCGTACGGTTCCGATGATCAAGGTGAGGGCCAGTGTGTTTCCGCGACGATGTTATACTCATACCCATACTCATAACTCGACAGCCAAAATTATCAAACATGTAGCGAAATACACTGCTGCTAATGCATTTTACGATTCCGAACAACGTTTTCCTCCACCCAACTGCCTTCCGGGTACTCGCAGGGAGATGTTAATAGACCTGAACGAATGGATAGAAGACCCACAGGGTATACGAGTGTATTGGGTGCACGGGCCAGCTGGAGTGGGCAAATCCGCAATCATGCAGAACATATCCGAAAAACATGCCAAGGCAAGATCCGATCATCCACACCCTCGACTAGCCGCCAGTTTCTTCTTCTCTCGAAACGACTCCACACGCGACAAGCTAGACCCTTTTGTTGCTACCATTGTTTACCAGTTTTTGAGGTCAAAGCCTCTCCGTGCAGTACTCGGCGAAGCGATTATCAATACTGTTCGTTCAGACCCCCAAATTTTCCACACTACCTCTGAGAACCAGTTCCTGGAACTGGTTCTCAAACCATGCTCGAAGGTCACACCGGAGGAGTGGGAGACTCTTCCGAACCTAGTGGTCATTGATGGGCTCGACGAATGTGTTTCAATACCATCGCAAGAGCGGCTCATTGCGATGATACGAGAGGCTATACCAGGATGTCCTCTCGTATTCCTGATTTCCAGTCGTCCGGAACCTCGCATCTGTCGAGCTTTCGACGATGTATTCCTCGTTTCTCACCTTGGCCGTCTGGTTATTGGAGACTCGCCCGAGTCCACGAGAGATATCACGACGTATCTTCACCACGGTTTGCGCGGCTACAGGATACGCATCATGCGTTAGCCCATATCGACGTTTCATGGCCAGGTGAAAATATCATTCGGCAGCTTGTCGAGCGAGCTTGCGGCCAGTTTATCTTCGCTGTCACGATCATGAAGTATCTCGAAAGCGACGACGAGTTGCCGACGGAACGTTTGGAAGACATCATTCGTATCCGAGCGGATGATCTTCCGGGGTCACCCTACCCAGACTTGGATCTTCTCTATCGCCAGGTCTTGGAGACGTGTCATAATTGGCAGGAAGTACGAAAGATTCTTCGTCTCCTCGTCACTATACCCCGAGTCAACCTCGCAAACTTCATCTTCCCATCTGACCCTTGGCGTCCGACTCTAAACCGCATCTATCACTCTCCAGAATGTATCGGTACTTTACTTGATTGCAAGGCAGGAAGGGTTCAGAGCCTCTTGTTCAAATTGCATTCCGTGATAACAGTACCCATGGATAGCCACGAGGATATGCAGATCCCACATGTCTCGTTCACGGAGTTTCTTTTGGATTCTACGCGTTCGAGGGAGTATCATGTTGAACCGTATACTGAGACGGTTTATTATGATTTGGTCGCTCAGGCTTTCCTTCATGTCCTTTCGATTCGCTCATTGGAGTATCCTTGTCGTGTTTCCCAATCTGTTCCGTTATGGGATAACTGGGATTTCCTTAATAGTGGTCTTTCGTTGCTTTCGGTGTTTCATCTAGTTCGGTATCTGATGTCCCCGAGTGCGAAGCTACTAGAGGCTTTGGACCAGTTTGACCCGTACTGTTTTGCGACGGGGTTGTTGATGCAGCGGGAGGATAGCTGGCAGGAAAAATATCGGTCGTTTGAGTTCTGGATTGGTGCTATTCAGTGGGCTAACGTAAGAGTACTGTTACTTCTTTGAATCTTGAACTAAAGTTGATTCACTTTGGATAGGCACTAGGTACTCAAGCTCCTGAAGCGTTCCTCAATAGGATGGAAGCCTTCCTGCAAAGATTTTGTATTGGGTCACCTCGAGCATCGACTCTACAACTATCCGCGCTCTCTTTCATGGAACAAGCATTTTATATGCCTCGGCGCACCAGTGTTGCTGATCCGTTCATTTTGCGCCTCCCTCGGCACATACTCCTTGGAAAGGGAGAAGATTTTCGGGGCCAGCGGGATATCTATGTCCTTTCCGCAGACCAAGCACCACCTTCATCTTGGTCGATTGTCACGAGCACCTCTCGGGATCGCAGGATAGTATCTAGACTACTGGCGTCTCTTGCGATGTGTAGCCTGGACGGTCTTTTTCGCGATGTCTACCAAGACACATACAATAGTGTGTACAATCTTGGACAAGATAAGGTATTTGTCATTATTGGTCTTGTCTTCGTCTTATACTAATACGTATCTTCAGCAAGACGACCTGTACTCTCTTAAGCAGTTGGTGGTACAACGGCAACAAGAGCTGGGTATACCACCGATTCCATGCACGGCTCTCGCACAAACGGAAGACGAGGCTGGTTTCATTAGCGATGATACGACATCTGTCGAGGACTTCAACGAGATTAGCGAGGTATCGACGAGGCAACGACGTCGGAAAAGGGAAGCTTCGCCTAGTATGTCGTCCAGTAGGAAGCGCCTCGCACGAGGAAATCACGCAAGCGGTCAACATCGACCTTCCCCATCCACGCGCCAATTCCGGCCGAACCAAGCACGACGAACGCGGTCCACGGCCAAATCCAAAGCTCCTAGTGCATCCAAGAGCATTCCACCAGTTCAGGTTTCAAGCCAACAGCAGGAACAATCTCATGGGGAGAAGCGAGCATCCTCGCCTGGTCCGCCATCTAGGAAACACCCTCGCCGGGGAGGCTACAACGATCGACAATATCCAGGTCTTATGGAAAGCGAATCCATCTCCGTGGTCCAACCTACTCGTCCAACACGTGGAAGAGGGTCCATTCGACGTCCGTTATCGAGAGAACATAGCAATACACAGCTGATCCGAAGCGGGAAGTCTGGTTCGCAGGGACGTATAAACACGAGCCTATTGACACACAAGCTCCAAACACCAGTCTATCATACTAGACAGTCTGGTTGGCGAGGCAGACAACCGAGCTGGCTGGGTGCTCAGGTCCAGGGGGCAACGCGGTAAAAGGACGGGGGTTAACGTGGGCTAGGAAGTGTCTAGGAGGTCGAGTTACCTCCGGTGATGCCTACACTTGGGAAAGTGTACTGCCTGTTGGAACAGTTGGTAGCACAGTGGCGTCAACAGTTTGGTATCCATGTACGCCTCCCGTTATAGGAGACGACTCGGACGATTCATCAACAAAGTAGCCAGCCATCGGCCTCAAATCCCCATTCCAGGCCTCTGGTAAACGGAACTTCTCGTACGGGTAGCTGTTGTCTGTCAGCTTTGAAGGTACTCAGAGCAGCATTGTGCATGGGCGCTGAACAGGGATGACCAATTCTTCGATCACGTTGGATTAAAAGTTCGATACACTGCTTAGAGATCTACATAGGATACCTCTTTGAATCACTAATGATAACTATAATGTCAAAAATAATTTTAGAGTATAAATACATCTTTAAAGCCAAAGTAGAGCCATGTATCTTGTGAACGCGCGCCTTGAGTTGTATCCTGGTCGCCCCCAATCGGGCTTCCATGAACTATACGATCTGCCGACCATGCTTGATGAAGACATCATTGAGATCTTGAGGAGTACATTACTCGTGTGTACCTGGATGCTGTCCAACAGTTACATGAGAACCATTGCAAAGGCATACACGCTTCGTCCATACCTTGACCTCAGGGCGATCATCCACTTGCCACTGTTCAAACGTCCAGAATTTGAACGCGGGTAGTGTGGGTGATGCTACTACACGTTCTTGAGAAAGGAAGTTCCCCCTTCATGCTCTACCGATTTCACCGGAACAACTTCCGAAACACTCTACTGGCGGACCGACGAAAGCTCCTCACCGACCGCTGGTCGTCACCCCGATTGGTGTCCACTGCCAGATGAATACGCGAGCCTGTATTGTCGGGCGGTGTACACGGATACACAGGGCGAAGGCCAAACACCTGACCCTGTTGTATCACCAGCTTTTTCAGGGTGTAAAGATCGTTCCGCTACAAAACATATCCAGGAATGAGAATGATATATCGACTGATTTAAACGATTAAATACCTTGGACAAGCCCAGATTGCGAACACTTTTGTAGGTGTCATTACGAATATCCTGAACGAGACTTCCAATGTCACAATCTCCAAGGGAGCCTACCAATAGCCGCTTTGTCGCCTCACTATTCTCGCGAGTGATGGTGAAGACCGACCACACTGTGGTCGGAGACCAGTCGGGCGGCAGTATGTAAGCATCGTCCCCCACAGGTAGATCGTAAAGACGGCGAAGAAGAGTGCACCAGCGGCCCTGAACGCGTCCATCATTGATATAAAACACTTCCTCCAAATTCGCCATTGCGTGGCATAGCTTCGAAGTGGGGACACCAGGCGACCCAATAGAAAAGGTACCCAAAAACGTCTCCATCTTATCAAGAAAAGTACGGGGAGCCCTGGTACCGAGGGACTGTGTGCTATTGTCAGCATTAACACGCTCAGAGAAACAACTACGGGCTTACCTTGGCCCATGAAATGGTATCTTTCCAATCTTTAGCAAACAGGTTCTGGTCAAATCTTCCACATCTCAACAGCTGCGTGGCCACAGGGTATGGCTCAAACCGATCCAAAGCAGCTAATAGCTCATCGCTGGGAGACCGCAACTCGAGGAGTAAACTAAACACTCCGAAAAGCGAAATGTTGGTATCAAAAATACACCAAGCGTCCCAGTTTCGTAGCGAGGTAGAATGAGAAATATATCGGTGATACTGTTGCGACTCCGCCGACATTGCACGGAGGAAAGCCTGGGCGACGAGATCAAAATAATCTGCTCGATCGTACGGTTCCACGTGGTAGTCCCTGGAACGTGTAGGACCTAACAGGTACTCTCTAAACGAGGCATGCAGGATGCGTATGTTCCTGTTGTGATCTGGAGGCACCTCTACAACGGAGTGAAGTCTGAATAAAAGACTGTCGACTTTGCCCGGCTCGAGGTTGAGAAGCGCGGCAATGCATGCCACAGAAGTCGGGAGGATATAATCCTGGGATGATCTGGTAGGAAAGTCCGGTATAGTGAGGAGTAAACAAAATATCTTGCGAACATTGCCCCAATTGAGACACGTCGCCAAGATTTGGTGGTAAAGGAGATCCAAGTCCGGGTATGGCGATTCTGGGAGATCCTCTGCGCGTATACGAAGAATCGCCTCCAAGCGTTCAAGCGGTGAATCATCATCGCATTCGAGGTACTTCATAACCGTGACGGCAAAAATGAATTGCCCACAGGCTCTATTGACGAGCGTCCGGATTTTTTCTTCTCCAGGCCATGACACATCTATGTGACGCAGCGCGTGATGCGTATCTTGGAGCTGTGCAAAGCGTTGGTGAAAGAACGTGGTGATATCGCGAGTGGACTCGGCAGAGTGCCCAAGGGCGAGGCGGCCGACAAGGGGACTGAATGATTGATGGTCAAATCCTCGACAAATTCGAGGCTCTGGACGGCTTGCGAAAAGGAATTTGAGAGGGCATCTTCGTACGAGTACAGCCTCTCGAACCATCGCGATGAGCCTCTCTTGTGACGGTATCAAGATACACTCGTCAAGTCCGTCAATGACCACGAGGTTCGGAAGATATGTGGATCTGAGCGTATTGTTTCGAGGATTGAATGGCCGAGGATACTGAGAAGGGGCTCTGATCTAAGGAACTGGTAAACGATGGTGGCAACGAAGGGATCCAATTTGTCTCGAGTAGAGTCATTCCGAGAGAAAAAGAAACTCGCCGCAAGTCGATGGCAGACATTCCTTTCCGCGGCACTGCGCCCACAAAAATGCCACGGTGACTGCGTTCCTACGAGCAATTCCCCTCTGCAAGCATGATTCTCTGACAGATTCTGCAGAATTGCAGACTTGCCAACTCCAGCTGGACCTTGTATCCAAAGAACTCGTGTCGTTCCGAGGCTTGACGAGGTTTCTGTAATCCAATGGTTACACTCTGCTAGGATCTCGGATCGAGTGCCTGGATGACAGTTAGGAGGAGGAAAGCGTTGTTCAGAGTCGAAGAAGGCGTTCGCAGCGGCGTTGGTAGCGACAAAGTTGAGGGTATTATCTTCTGCTGTATGTTCAGCGTATGATGCATGACTGACAGAGAGCTGTTACTCACTCGAGTCCTCTGAGTTATACGTCGTGGTGTTGACCTGGTTCCCATGAACCAGATTGAACGCTCCGCCACTAATCTCGACATCTTGGGCGTTGCGAAAGAACGACATCGGCTTTGAATGGGCCTTGAACTAAGAGGAAGCGCATGGGATGGCGAAGGAGGTGAAGAAAGGTTGATAGACCCAGGTTATACTGTTCCTCGTGTTTGTCAGCTGCACGCCGGTCTTCAACATTCCGAATTGATGGTTATTGATTTCGACGAATGAATACATGGGCTTCAGTGTTGCTTCGGCGTTCAACATATCTGCATCAGTGGTACCACAATACAGGCTCCATCTCCATCAGCATGCACTAGTGCCAACGAAGTGGTGGCGTCAGGCATTTTGAGCTGGGTACGAAGGAAAACGTATAGCGATCCTTCTCAGTTCTCAACTTCTCCCAGCTCCACACGTACGAATCATCAGCACTCGGCAACTTTTGACGCGTTTGACGTGGTCCTGCGTGCACCAAACGCTTGAGGCTGTCCACGCAATGCTGGTTTATGATGCGTATCGTCCGGCTGGGGATGTGGCGGCTTTACTGACGTGTGCAGTGTCTGAGACCGTGTAAGCGAAGGATTCGTCTGCTGTCTGTTTGCTGTTCAAGTAGGTGACATTGATTTAATGCTCGTTCTCCATCTTTAGATGAAAGACGTACTGGGTTGAAAATGACTGGCTCCTTCATTTCCTCCTTCCATCTTCACCACACGCTATGTTCCTCGAAGGTACCATGCCCGAACCTGTACCCGTACCCGTACCCAAAGCCAAATCCCGCGAAACACTAAACACCCTGATCCAAGGTTCATTCTTTTGGCCCGCTGAGAGGCAGAGGGTAAGAGGACGTTGCATCGATACGGATATTGGGGAGTAAGGATTGGCGGATGCAAGGGATAGGTAAACGGTTTGACGGTAGGAGGTTCAGGCGACGAGGGAGCCTGGAGAAAAATTTGTGGAAATGTGTATTCTGCCATTGTATGCCCTGGCTATATACCCAATATTGATCATGAGAGGGTCAATAATCCGTGGTTTGAATACTGAGATGGGATCGTGCGGAGGGCGCTCAGGATAGCGGCGGGTGTGTTGTGCCTGGTCGATGTCTTCTTCTGAAGAGCATTGTTGAGAGAGCCGTTGGGAGTGTCTTGAGGGATGGGGGAGTTTTGAGATACTTGTCAGTACGCTGAGAGCGTACAAGTAGACCGAGCAGAGCGGGGTTGTTAAGGTGGAAGTGTGGGTCGAAGAGACGGGCGTCTAACGACTTCTTCCCAACCATCATTATGTTCTCCGTTCCCTTTCCGTGCATTCACGCAAAGCCTATCTATGGTTCCAGCTGAAGGTGAGACAATGGGGTAGTACTAGTTCGATGAGACTAACAGCTTACACAGTGCTAGCTCTCACCTTCCCAAATCTGCACGCTACTAGTCACAATATCACCGCAAGTGCCTTTTGTTTCTTGTCTCCTAGTTGACTGGAGTCTGTGTCTCGAATACAGTGAGTACCTAAAGCACAGTTTTCACGTATTATTATTGAATTTTTATCCGGGTAAGCCATCAGGTTTGATAACATGTACGAACTTGGTGTTAAGTGTTAAGTATGGACGAGTAGGGAGCTGCTTTATCGAACCGGTTGGTACTTTTCAGACTCAAGGGCGGCGTCTCCGCTAGGCAAACCGAGTTGCTCGCAAGGCGCTATGCGACAATCGCTTGACAAGACATTCTCCAATATTCCACCTTCCATCCAAACGCGACCTCTTCCTACATTATACATTTTATCTCGGGTACTTATACCCTATCCACGAGGCACTTTTGTCATACTGTTGCTAATGGCAATGAAGAGACAACTTTTGACGCATGAGGATGATCTAGGGTGGCTAGCCTCTATCAAATGTTTTCCCGTGTGCTGTAGCCCGTGGGTAAGACGACAGACCTCTACGCTGTATCATTAAGCAACCTGTCCAGAATCTCTTCGTCACATGGCTCAAGGTTCGACGGGAAGCATGGCCACAGCATTTTCATCCAATCAGAGGAGTCCAGCTGGTGAACGCTGACACCCTTTCAAACACCTACCACGACCTTGGACTCCTCGACATTTTCACCGTTCTCGTCAGCATCTGTTCGTGCACTCGAGTCGAAGGTACAGAACGATGTCGGACTTCTTTCGCAACGCCCGAGACTTCACAGTCAATAATGGGTCATTCAACTCGGTAGGAAGGGATCAAATCAATATAACAAACACATCCAATCCTGGTAGGTGCGCTTCGTTCTCGTTCATGGCCTCCTAGCTGATACTTTTCAAAGATGACATTCTCAACTTCATAGCGACCCATGCCGCAGGAAACGCCTTCTACAATTCAGAACAGCGGTTCCCTCCACCCAACTGTCATCCAGGTACCCGCGTCAAGATACTAGCAGAGCTTGAGGAGTGGATGGCAGATAGGTTGACCAGCAATCGCGTTTGTTGGCTACATGGATATGCTGGAGTAGGCAAATCTGCTATCATGCAGAATCTATCGGAAAAGCATGCCAACCCGCAGTCTGGAGAGCAACACCCGCGACTAGCTGCAAGCTTCTTCTTTTCCCGGAACGACTCCACTCGCGACAAGCTAGATCCCTTCGTCGCTACCATCATTTACCAGTTCCTCACTTCTGAGCCTCTCAAAACGATACTTGGGCCATCGATCATCGAAGCTATCCGCTCGAACCCAAAAATTTTTCACACCACCTTCGAGAACCAGTTCCAGAAGCTCGTCCTTGAACCGTGCTCGAAGGTCGCACTAGAGGCATGGGACAATCTGCCGAATGTGATTGTCATCGACGGGCTTGACGAGTGTATCCTGATACCATCGCAGGAACGACTCATAACGATGATACGAAAGGCTATACCACGATGCCGTCTCATATTTCTCATCGCCAGTCGTCCAGAACCCCGAATCTGTCGAGCATTTGACCATGAATCCTTCACTTCCCTCATCCACCGTCTTTCTGTTGGCGATTCGCCCGAATCCACCAAAGATATAACAACGTATTTTCATCATCGGTTTGCACAGCTACAGGATACGCATCACGCCTTGCGTGATACTGACGTCTCGTGGCCCGGTGAAAATGCAATTCGGCAGCTCGTGGAGAAAGCCTGCGGGCAATTCATCTTTGCTGTCACCGTCATGAAGTATCTCGAAAGCGATGATGAGGTACCCACAGAGCGACTGGAAAATATCCTTCGCATTCAAAATGTAGATCTCCCCGAGTCTCCGTATCCCGCCTTGGACCTCCTTTATCGCCAGGTCTTGGCGACGTGCCGGCACTGGAAAGACGTTCGCAGAATTCTATGCCTGCTTGTAACACCTAGTACCATTCAAGCTCTGCAAGACTGGGAAGAACGAGTCACAAACCTAACGCAGGGAGCTGACCCAAGGTACAGCCCACTATACATAGACGGCATTGACACCCCACTACGGTCTCCAAAATGCATCGCAGCAATTCTCGGGTTTGAAGTTGGTAAATTAGAAAGCCTCCTCATCAATTTACATGCAGTGATAGCGTTTCCCGGGCCTGACAATGGAGACACAGAATTTTATCATTTAGATTCTTATCATAGCTCTTTACGGATCCCTCATGCTTCTTTCACCGATTTTCTCTTAGATCCCTCGCGTTCGGGTTGCTACCATGTAGAACAACTCGGGAGATCAGAGTATATAGACCTCGTTGCCCAAGCTTTCCTCCGCAACATTTCTATTGGCTCGGAAAATTATTCCCAAAGCACTTCCACCCCGGTTACTCTGCAACGATACTGGGAATTTATGGACTCAGGGTACTCATTAGCTGCTGCATATGGCTTGATCTTGGCATTAGAGCGGCCAAGTGATGCGGTTTTAGCAGCCCTGGACCAGTTTGATCCGCATTATTTTGCATCCCAGTTGCTATATGCAAATGATTATGGAGGGGAATTTGGACAATTCAAGTCTCTTATAGCATGGGCAGAGGTGAGGCCATTATACCTGCTGGCAGACTGTGACTAACAACAACAACGTGTAGTCCTTGGGTTCTCGGACTCCTAGGATATTCCTTGAAAGGATGAAGGCATTTTTGTGCAGTTTCTGTATTGGGTCACCTGACGCACTACCTTCACAATTCATACACGTCGTAGCGGTCTTGGAACGGTTTTTATACCGCTCTGATACCAGACATGACCACTGGTGTAGGCTTCTTTGTCACAGTGAGAAACATATGACCTACAAGATCCCCCTTCCAAGCGGAACTCTCACAAGATTTCCCTACTTCTGCGTGGGCCCTGACGAAGACTGTTGGGAGTATCCCTATCCCAATCCCAATCTTACTCCTGCCACGTACCATTTCTTCCCAGTCAATAGACCCCCACCTCCATCCTGGTCAATTATCACCATCACCCGTGAGAAGGGTGAAACCATAGATAGACTATTGGTCTCTCTTGACCATAGGAAGAAAGTTCTTACCCGCTCAGGCAGATCATGGTGGGAGAGAGATCCCATCTGCTCAGGCAGTCTATGTACTTTCCTCATCGAGGATCTTCAGAAAGACACTGCAAAGAGTCTCCACCATGTGCATCTTGGCCGAGAGAAGGTGATTGGCACATTAGCCTTCTTCTGATCTTTCGCTAAACTGGTTATCCAGGCAAATGACCTCTACGAACTTAAACTACTAGTAACACAACGCCGACAGGAGTTTGGTCTGAAAACCTCCTCCTGTACACTCCTGTTTAATTCGGAAGGCGAGGCTTCGGAGGAGATATCCGACTCGTATCGTCCACCAGATGCAGAGCTAGATCATGAGGATGGTAGCACGGGGAACGATGTGGTACCGGATACTCTAGACACCAGTTCAGTGGCATGCTTTCATAGCGCCACTAATGCATTACCTTTCGCAACAGGTGATGTCATCGCAGACGAAGCTCGACCCGTTCACGGACTTGATTGTGACGTGTATAGAGGAAGTGTTGGTGAAGGAGGCCCAACTGAGGAAGTCAACGATTCTACGAGCAGCTTGAGCAATGAGCTTGTTGTAAACCCTACTCGAGCTAACAAAACCAAGCGCTCTGTTAGTATCAAAGACTCCAGCGAACAACTCAATCCCGATAATACACCTCTTCGTCGCAGCTCCCGGACAACTCGCGCAACTCCTCGAGACCAATCGATCAACCAGGGCTCTTTAGAGGAGAGGCGACGGGGAAGAGCTACTAAGCATCGTAGGGAGCCAGAGCTTGAGACCGGTGGCGCTGGTACTAGCTCAACGGTGGAGAATAGGCGGCGCAAGCGTCGTAGAACTTGGGTGGTGAACTTGGCTTGTCTTGTCCCGCATTGGCTGAAGTTCAGATACAGATCATGGGTTCGCGTCAGAAACGAGCATCGCAGTACCAGTTGAATTCTCTGTGTCGTTTATACGTTCGCTTTGGCTTTTTTTCTACTTATATTCATCAGTTCCATTTGCGACTTTCCGAGTTGTACCTCGTTCTTGCTCTCAAGTTGCTGTTTATTTGAGAAGTTGGTAGAATACAATATTGATATCCAAGCCTAAGTCTCAGGCGCGATGAACACAATATCAACCTTCCCTTTCTTCCGTGTATGGGTATTTGGCTGCGTTAAGCTAAGCAATGCATCAACATTGTGGCTAGCCCGAACTCGAGAAGGACATACCCTCGAAACCGTGACCTGGGAGTCAATCGTGAAAATGATTCGGAAGAGGAACCTTCGGGACGTCGTATCGTGCTCAATCAGAGACCACAAGTCTCTGAGGGTGTACTGCAAGCCGGCTCCTTCATGCCCTTCCGTTGTCTCCCAAAGATCCCAATTTACGGCATAAGACTACTCCTCAAGGTCTCCATGCTACCACCCAGGCCAAAGAGTCGCCCCTACAAGCCGAGAGAATGATGCGAGAAAGTGGTTTGAGCACGGAGGACGGCGGGGAGTGTTTGATGTAGGAGAAGGAGCAGCCGATGCGTCGGAGCTGGCGGAAAATGTATTTGCGTATCTTTTTTTTTTTTTTTTTTTTTTTGTGGAGCGTTAGCGAAGAATTAACCTTTTCTCAAAGGAAGCAAATGTGGTGAATTCCTTGTGAAAGCGACTATAGAGAAGTAGTAAGACCAAGAGTTCAATTGGGTCGGCAGAAGCCATACCTATCGGTGGGATAGTCGGATTTGCATTTCATCCCAATGTATATCTTTTGCGGAAGGTGTCGAATGACGAGGGACAGCCGCTGGTCAAAAAACAGGAATTGAGACGTCCACGAAAAACAGGGATTGAAATGATCCCCTTTTGGGAACATCCCTGTTTTCGGTGTACGACTCTCTCTTTCTTTCTTCCTGTCATCCTAACTTTACGCTACGTTACTCAAAATTCTTTTCTTTGAACATCCCCGAAATCCAGGTATGTTCTCATTTCCTAGCCGACGAGAAAAAAGAGACATAACATCCCTAAAAAACAGGTATCATCTCATCATATAAAGGAGCTGGGTCTGAGTTGGCTCCCATGATATCCTTTCCCCCTCATACCGTCACTATGCTTGTCCACCGCTTGGTTTGCTTGACGTCGCGGACATCGACGCGCGCCGTTGCATGCACAGTGCTCGGCACTGGCGCTACTCTTCCCCGTGCCGCGTCCGTGAGCGCTTGGGCGCTAATAGCCGAGCCGTGCCGCTACCATCGCAACATACAGTAGATTATAGGTCGTATGCGTAGATTAGTGTAGCAAGTAGACAGTATTCTGCAGCTTGTATTGTATCAATTATACAGCTAAATATATTGGTGTTTTTATGTGCAGTTTTGTAGCACTGAAGCATAGGGACTCATTGAAATTGTTGTCGAACTTGATACTGTCAGTCTTACTGTGCGGCACCTATTTATCTGTTTCTATCTGAGAATCAATTACAAGGAAGTACATGTGGAAATATGCTTTATCAATATTTTCAAGTACCAGAAGTGAACAAGTGTACCGAGGGCTATGGTCATTGGTATTTGAACCACATAATTGCAGTGATTTTGCGAGAGTCCAGAATGATTTTTTACAACCAATATCTTACGCATACATATCGATCTAGCTCGAGTTCAATCTTCAGACTTCACGCATTCGTAATTTTGGACACCCAAGAGTCTGGATCATCCGAGTTAGGTGTAATCCATCTACATCACTTGTGGATAGTCGTTTAAAATTCTCAACTCAGGTTGCTCAGTTACTATTCTACCTGTACAATCTTATAGCTGAAGACCTCATTAACATTTCCGATGTGAGGCTTATAAAACGCTTGTGAACGAGCAAAATAATATGCCAAGTTGTGAGAGCGGGGTTCGACGTTGTCAAAGGATCCGTACAATCGACACAAGAAATCAACTAGCACACTAGTTGAACGTCTACAAATCACTAGGACACAAAGGAAGTGTACGAGCGATGAATGAAACAATGTAATATGATAATATAGTCTCGATATGATCAAGACAACGTGAGCCAACCTATAAACCTATCTATAACTATTCCTATACGTTCCTATGACGCAAAATAACCTATCGAACCCAACAAGGGTAAAGACCTATTGTTCCTATGAAGGCTATGGTTACACTAGTCGAACTAGCACGACAACCAAAGGCACTGATTACACTAGTCGAACTAGCACGACAATCAGGCCACCTATAAGCTAGTGGGGCTCCACACTAAGCTTTAACGACACTGGTGGGGCTCCACACCAAGTGAAAAGAGGGATCTAGTGGGGCTCCACACTAGTCCAGAAACAATCAATCCTATGCAAGAGACTAGACGCGCTAGCTCTGTCCTATGGGTATCTCAAAGTTCTAATTTCACGACTCTAGTTCAATATAGAGAAGGGCTTTTCAAGGTTTTATTTTCTAAGTTATTGTTCTAAGCACACGTCGCCTCTATGGTCAACGATAGAAGTCAAAAACTTTGCTATTGAGCTCTAGGGCTACGTATATAGCGGGGTAATTGCTTGAGAGCTTCCTAGGGGAAACCCTGCTGCTTATATACCCGCGAGCGTACCTATTTTACATATAAGTGAAAGTGGACACGATAAAGTAATAGTAACTATGCAAGAAATGAGAACGAGGAGAGGATTCTGTCCATATGAAGTAAGTATCTACCAGAAAAGGAAGGTTTGGATATATATTGGTCGGAATTTGACATTATTTTGCAGGACTGCGAGTCATATTACTTTTTTTGGTTACTAGGAAGTGGCGCGCGGAGGCGCTGTTCCGCATGGTGCGTTTCGGATATCGGTGCTAGGACATAGTTATTCCGCTCGGAACTTGCTAGGAGTCCGATCCCGACCGAAACACTTCGGATTCGTATCCGAGGAAGGTAGGCTCTATGCCCTTGTAGTTCTATATTATATTTTCTATGTCCTAGGACAGTCCTGGCACAGAATCCTATCTGTTTCCTTGTTATAGGACTATATGTCCCTCACTAGTGTCTGTACTAGCAGTAGGAATCCCAACTCGAAGCTCGAGGGATATTCCGATCGATATGGAAAGCTGTTAAGCCTCCATATGGTCCTCGTATCGATGACCCGGTTACTCGGACATTTCTAATCCTGGTAACTCTGCTCTCGAAGGTGACTCGCACCTCCCGCTTCTACCGTATTTGGTATATAGCTCTGATTCGTCCCCTAGGGTCCTTCTACGCTGTGGTAGTTGGTCCTCGTTCACTATCCCATCTCATATGTCCCATAGCGCGAGTATAGTGTAGCCATATGACCTACTAGGAAGTCTACCATGTACAGTAGCATGTCCTCGTAAGGTTCCAGCCTGGTAATAGAGTATAGATACGGTCTACAGGTTTCGACGCGTATCCTAGCGCAATCATATAGGGCTAACGACGACATCAACGTCTATGCGCGCGCAGCTAGTATTCACTACGCAGTGCATGCCTATCTTATTCTTCGTCATATGCGCACTACTAGGTTCCTAGTAGTGCTACCAAGTCCATATAGTACTTAGTACGATGTACTAGTGCGATTCTGAACACAACAATTAGTGTCAAAATGACTGTTTTTCAGTGATTTCGTTCTGGTACCCTCACACCGAGTTGTCACATAGGTGAAATTTGCATGACGATATGATGATTCAATGATATCTGTAACGGCGCCAAGGCTCTACGAGGCTCTACGCCTCGGACGTCCTTTGTGTCTATCTTTCATGTGATATATTCCCTTGTATTCTAGACACCAAGAGGACTCCGCGGTCCTCTCGTGTCATCATATTGTTTCATTTGCTCTCTTGTTCACTGTAGTATAAGTACTAGTTCTACTTTGTACGTACCTACAGTTCACAATCTCAAGAACTATCCTATTCAGCTCTACGAGTGACTTTTCGGCATCTCTCGCAACATCGGAATCACCTACCTCTCACATCTCTGCTCGCGTTATCGTGATACCTCAGTCACGACCGCTGCAATATCCCACTATATTGTTGAAAGGTGGACCGCAAGCAATGTTATTCATACTATCCAAATTGGAACCTACTAATGTAAATAGATATGTGATCGATAATATCTACTTGCTACATTAATCTATGCATACGACCTATAATCTACTGTATGTTGCGATGGTAGCGGCACGGCTCGGCTATTAGCGCCCAAGCGCTCACGGACGCGGCACGGGGAAGAGTAGCGCCAGTGCCGAGCACTGCGCATGCAACGGCACGCGTCGATGTCCGCGACGTCAAGCAAACCGAGCGGCGGACAAGCATAGTGACGGTATGAGGGGAAAAGGATGTCATGGGAGCCAACTCAGACCCAGCTCCTTTATATGATGAGATGATACCTGTTTTTTAGGGATGTTATGTCTCTTTTTTCTCGTCGGCTAGGAAATGAGAACATACCTGGATTTTGGGGATGTTCAAAGAAAAGAATTTTGAGTAACGTAGCGTAAAGTTAGGATGACAGGAAGAAAGAAAGAGAGAGTCGTACACCGAAAACAGGGATGTTCCCAAAAGGGGATCATTTCAATCCCTGTTTTTTGTGGACGTCTCAATTCCTGTTTTTTGACCAGCGGCTGTCCCAATGATGAGGAGGCATAAAGGCGGTATGTGTGTAGGAACCCGAGAGGCTAATCAACGTGCTCGGAAAAGACCATGTTTCATGCTTGAATGTTCAAAAGGATTGTTAGGGCAGGAGGTTGGAGCGACGACAAAAGTGTTCAATCATGGTGGTCAGTGCGCACAGAGGATAGGCGTCTAAACAGGGCATCGCTACATCCGTGCACGCTAGCTTTTTACAAAAATGCCCGATATATGTCGGGGGCCTTATTACAAAAAACGCGGATGCTTCTATTGCTATTATGTTTTACATTAATACATTCCCAATATTTTCAAAAATCTACTTCATGCTGGTAACAGTACAGTTGTTATACAAAAGATGGATCAAGTGCGGAAACCATGTTTTCAAAAACAATCAAAGACAGATCAAGTAGTTTTCAAAAAACAGCCCAAACCCAAAACCTCTGGTTTATCAAAAATAATAGTTAGTTTTTGATAATGAGGCGGGGGAGAGGAGCTTACTTCGTTATCAAAAACAGGCCGAGGACCTGATTTATCAAAAATGACAGTTAGTTTTCAATAACGAGGCTAGGGAGAAGAGCTCACCTGATACGAGGATGTGACATTATTGAAAACAACCCGAGGACCTGACTTATTGAAAATGGATGGGTTTTAGATAATGAGCTTTCTCAGACGGAACAAAACGCACCTTGTGGATCACTGCTCCAGATCACTTTCCTCTCCACTCAGTGAAAGTCGCAGTGCATCTTCAGTCACGTCTTCAGACTCGCTGGAGATACCTTCCTGCAAGCTAGACTTTGCCGATTGTTTTTTCCATTGCGTGGCGAAAGATGCTGCCAGATGCCGGTACATTGAGGCTTGCCTGTACGCATATGCAGAGGCCCCTTCCGCATGAGCGCCCTGAAAACTGGGAACGCTCGCCCTTATTTCCCACTGAGTAGCAGACCATATTAGGGACTTGATGGTCCTCCTCATCTCTTCTGTGACCAGCTGAGTCTCCTCTTGCCAACGTCGGAGCCTGGCATAAGACTTCGCCCACTCCACGCGGAGCCCTGCTGATAGTTTAGCTTGATGAGACAAATACAGCAAAGGAAAAGTGCGTACCAGCATATAGACTTTCGTCTGAAGCAAAACCTCCTCCGTCGGCGGCCCACCATATCCAAGATGTGCCACGATAGCCCTCGCCAGTCTTTTTCAACATCTCATCTCTCTTTGTTCTCCACCTCTTATCTGCTGCCTCTGGCTCCACCTCCAGCTCATTGTTGCCCTCATCGTCATCGTCATCTTCGTCTTCATTGTCGCCCTCTTCATCCTCGTCACCAAAACCCTCCTGGCCATCGTCATCTTCACTCGCTTCCTCATCCATGTTCATGTCCACCTCCTCCTCAAGTGAACGCCCCATAACCTCTTCCGCTTTCTCCTTGCCAACACTGTGGGTCTTATTTCCCAGCTTCTTTCTTGGAACTCCAATTGCTCTATCCTCAGCATCTTCCATGCACCGGATGTCTGTTGACAATAGCTTTCTCCATGGAACGGCATTAGGATCTCCTCCACGAAGCATCCTTATAGCCTCCCAAGCATTCTGGTATCGAGATGCATGTAAACGACACTTGGACTCGCTCAGCTGCATTAGCTTGGATGAGCGCCGAAGCCGACCTTGATGCCTCGCTTGAGCGCTTTTATAGGTGCGAAGACGGGATGTGACCAGAAGCTGATTTCGTAGCTCATCCAAGGCCTCAGAGCACTGCGCTTCTCGAAGCCTGAGCTCTATCTTGGCGAAGTCCGCAGCAGGGCAGGCAGCAAGTTGCTCCGGGGAGAGTGAAGAAGGTAGAAAGAGGGGCATGGCCTCCACCTCGTCGGGATTGATGGGTTTTGACTGACGCAAAGAACGCACAATGGGCATCAAGTGGTCCTGCTGGTTGTAGAATCTTGAAGTAATTTTTCTGAGCCGCATTTGCTTATCAAGTATATCGCCCACTTGCTTGAGAGTATAGCCCATCTTTTTCAGTAGCCGTGACTCTCGGAGCTGACGCCTGCGGAGCTAGTCAGGACTTGCCATAAAGAGTAGAACAACACCCACTGCTTTTCCTCTATATCGAAAGCCGAAAGCAATAGCTCAGTGGGGCCTTTAGTTGATAAGCGTTCATCATCGAGCAATGCCTCATCTAGCACTGCCTGGTCAGCGCTCAAGCTGGAGTACTCCTCTCGAGCAAGCTGTACGCGAACCTCCTGGATTGTAAGACCTGCGTGATAGGGTGAACGGGCTGCCAGCTGAGCAGCGAAAACACACGCACCTTTTTTTGGAAACTCGTATGGATTTGGGCTAGTCTTGTCAGCCTCAAAGTCGTGAACGGCCTTCTTCCACGTCGGAGCTCGAGCGGCCTGGTTTATTGTTTGAGCTCGATGCAGTTCTTCTTGAATGGCGGCCCACTGGACAGCAAGTTTAAGCCTACGAAGCAACAGCACACCTGACCAGAGCCTCAGTGATATGCATGTTCAAATCAAAAGAAAACCTACCCAATCCTAACAACTTTTGCCAGTTCCAGAAGCTCCAGTGATCGTCCAGAGTGTCGTGTCTGGACCCAGGACCCATTTCAATGGTGCTGGTTGCGATAGGGCCCTGGCCAGCCCAATTTCTTTCCACCCCCTCACCATCTGTTCGGCCAACACCAAGCGCATAGTTGAGGGAAAAGTTGAGCTGACATTTGATAGTATGCCCATACACATGCAGTTTTGGTATGACGAATAAGAAGTCGGCAAGTGCTTTAGGCCGAACGTCCACAGGCAGCCCCATTATTCGCTCGATAAACCGACGACAGTATTGACAGCAGATGTCATACGAGAGGCACACGTCAAGATCAGGGCTGTGATGTCCAAGTATGCAGGCAATAATCCAATCGATATTGCAGTATCTGGATAGCATATGAGTTAGCGGTGCTTAGTTTTGACAAAAGAGCACAAACCTTTCTCCTTTTTGCAAATCTCCGACACCGTTGGGCTGAATGAACTCGTGCCGAGCACAGCAGCCTAGCCCCACGCCAGACGAAGAGTAGTTGCCTCGAGCATTCCTCGAGTTGGCATGATCGAGAGCTGCAAGGCCGGAGCAAGTAGACATCTACTTCAGGTGAGCTCCATGTAGTCTGAAATGATGCAGCACATCACCTCTGTTTCATTAGTCATATCCCGGAGGTACTCTCTATAGCGACCGTCCTCAACCAGGTAAGCAAACCCAGTCCCAAAGCCGGATCGGCATCTTCGTTTGAAACCAGCTTCCGTTTAAGACGGAAGCAGGCGTCTACTGCAAGAAAGAGCCTGTATATGAACCTAGTTTCCTCAGTACAAAGTAGAGACTTCATGGCTTGTATCGTACCTTTGCTGAGAGCTTGCCTGAAGCCAGTTATCTGGTAAGTTGATACCAGGACGTGGACATGCCGGGCAAATCACAGCAAGCTCTCCGGGGCGTGTTTCGCTAATATCTCTCACACCATCATTCCCTCGACCTCCTCGCTTCAACAACTTGAGGTGGCGCCACTGTCGAATAGCCCTCCTGAACTGGGCGTATCGTTTCTACAAAGTGAGTCAGTGAACTAGGTCAGATTAACGACATAAAAAAAGCAACCTTGAACGAGAAGCTGCCCGCGTTATCTGTAAGGTTTTCCAGTCCACGATAGTAGTCATACGCCGTCACTTTGCCCACTAGAGTCATGGTGTGGAAATGCTCTAGTAACCGAAAGGTAAATGCAGTCTTGGGGACCTTTGCGGTAGCCGGATACCACTCGTGTCGTAAAAGCTGTTGGTGCATGTGAGCGAGGCTACCAGCGTTCCCACATTCGCAGTATTGAATGCGAACTCGATGGAAACCATTGGTGTGAAGGACGGTAAAGTTGGCGGGAGCGCTCGTATTTGGGGCCGGACAAGGAGTATTGGATGTGTGTCCCAATTGAACGACGAGGCCAAGACTTTCAAGAGAAACACGTTGAAAGAACCTCCTGTTCCAAAACTGAAGGAACATTAGCTAGTGTGAAAGGACGTAAAAGAGCGGCCAGACCTGTGTCACGTCTAAAGGTCGCTCCCGATGAAGGTCGACAATGCACCCTTTGCACATCAGCTCCATTGAAAAGCAGTCGCGGCATCGGTATTGCGGTAAATGTCCCTTCTTCTTGCATCGACGACAGCAGTCCTTTGCATTGTCCCCATGGCCCTCTCCCACCATAATTATACGGAGATATTCGTCGCGAAGGTTCATCCAATCAAGATTATCTCCCTACATATTCGGTCAGCACACCTTCCACGCGTTAGGAGAGGCTCAGCTCACCGCATCGGTTGTCCGTTTGCGTTTATTAAGTTTTGTTTGTGCCGGAATCTTATCCCCAGAAGTTGAATAAAGACCCCCATCTATAGTCTGAATATCGTCGTAGACTTCGTCAACGTGCATGTCGGCGATCCCTTCTGAAAGGCTCTGACTGGGAGCGGACGATGTATCTTGCTCGGAGGAAGACACTGGAGGTCTCATTTTGAGGGGTACTGTGGTCACTCGACGTCTATCCGCAGAGATGGAGGACGTAACGACCGACGCCAGAATTTTAGTCTTCTTGCTAGGAACTTCTCCATCAGACAAGTCGAGGTCTTCCAGGGAGTATTGAGAAAGAGAGGGAGCTTGCTTTCGATGTCGCTTACTAGACATGAGGCCTGAGAACTGAGAACTGGGGGAGAGGAATGTGAAAGCTACAGACCTTTTATGTGGCCGGTCGCTACCTCATGGTGGTTTGTTGATTGGAAGCAGTCGTGGGAACAGGAGGGAAATGGTCCGAGGAACGTGCACAACCTTGTCACGTGGAACTCAATTTGGCGCTCTTTCCGAATGTTTTCAAAAATAGGGTTTTCAAGAATGGAGTTCCTGGAGAATGGCTATATTGTACAACAAGAAACTAGAACCTGATTCTGAGGGGGAAAAGTTATTATAGATGAGTGCGGTAGCACCTTCGAATCAGTAAGGGTTGGTAAGGGCTAGGTACGCTGCCAAGTTATTAATAGCTAATATAGTATCGTACAAGAAAAGTATCTTAAGCAAACGCGAGCAGCCCAGTGACGGTTCTTCGTATGTGCAAGATCTACGAAACCTTCTGCAACAAAACCACACGTTTAATCTGGTCAACTGACATCTGAGAGATCTACACGGTGACGTTGGAGCTTTGGGAGTAATGAGACTCGGTTTTCCTTCGCTTGGATGGCTGACCATCAGCCTCAGTAGCTTCTACGAACACATGGCCTGAACAATTCGAGCAGCCCTTTCGAAAGCTGCTATCTAAGTTGCGTTTTGGTTGAGAAACACCGTCCGAGAAGCTACATGGACTAGAAGTGACATATAGGTGTGTGAAATTAGTGATAGAAGGGCCACGTACTTGAGTCTCGCACATAGGACCTCAAGCGTTTCCCCCTTCCGACGTATGTACTGTACCACAATAATCTCATCACTGAGTTCTGCTTCTGGCTTGTACGATGGCGATAGCAGAATACGAGGCTGAGCACATGGCGGAGGTGTGAGGTAATCGTTTGCAGGATCGGCTTCCATCGACATCTCTGGGGGCGAATTACTGTGGTTCAGTTCGAGTTAGTGTTGATAAAGACAGATACAAATAATATGCCTGAATGAAACCCAGTTTTCCAAAGCACGTTCATCTTCAATGAGAGAGATCATCAGATGTGCAATGAAGGAGCAATGTGGGCCTGGGTAATTCAGTAAAACGTCCACGAGGTTCTGCTTCGACAATATGGCATTACTGTACATGGGGTACCGGCTATGAAAGGCATACGGAGTGAGATGGGGGCAATTTAGACCCCGGCGGGGATGCCTGTTCTCCATGCATTGACGGCATGAACTCTTTCCTCGACCTCCCTTGACTCTCTCATGACAGAAGCCAAAGCCCAGAGGGTATCAACGAGACCAAGTTGTCCGTCGTTTGCCTGTTGATGTTGACCTGCTGGCTTACTTCCCTTCCCTACTCCTCTCGATTTCTTGCTTCCTCCGCCTTTCTTACCTCCTCCGCCCTTCTTGCCTCCTCTGCCCTTCTTGCCCCCTCCGCCTTTCTTGCCCCCTCCACTTCTACTGGATCGACCGCCGCCCTGATCGTAGTCGCCATCCTCATCATCGTCGACACCGTCTTCATCCTCGTCTCGCTCGGAGGAGCTATAGTTAACATAGGGTCCGCCGCCAAGCTGGTAGATGTCCTGTACAACCTTGGTGAAGTCGTCGTAGGCCTGTCCCTTTTCGGCAAATGCAGCAAGCGCCACACACCCGTAGTGGTAGTCCAATAGGTTGTCCGGCACGCGCTTGGTATAGTGCTCACGAAGCGGCTGCCTGGTTAGCTTCCCGTCCCATATCTCCGTTTCCGCCTTCAACGCGTCAGATAGAGGGCCAACGAAAAACTTGTATATCAACGATAGCACGTGAAATTTGACGATTCTTTCGCCTGGATCAGAGGGAAGCTTTTCTCTGTCGGCCTCCTTATCAGAAATCTTCACATGTGACCTGGTCATAAATTGGTTGGGGACCTAGGAAGAACTCAGCTGGGGCCTACGGCGGTGGCAAAATGACTCACCCTCAAAAAAGCACACACCGGAGGTATTTTCTGGCCATTCTCCTTCATCTCTCCCAGATATGAGTGGAGCTGCTTTGTCACAAGAAGGCCGTTGCGAACGTCATCTATCCTGCGAATGCTTCCTCCTGTCATGAACGAAATGTACTTTCAATGAGTTAAGCTGAGTCTAAGTGTATTCTGAACTTTGAAGCCTTACCTTGTCGCCCTTGCTATGCGGTATGAGGTGTATGGCATGGCATCCGTTGGCGTGAGTTTCGAAGTCCAGCGTGGGCAAGGGCAAGGTCAGGCACTCCGAAACAACGCAGTAGGGGTACCTCAAGGAGCTCCCAGCGAGCATGATTTCTTTTTCGTCACGGTGGAGCACTTTGTAACAGAAAGTTGGATCCCTGGACTGCTTATCGTCGTCGACACTGGTGCGCTCCAGCATAGCTTGAGGATCTGCAATGAAGCCTTTCCTGTAATCTGTTTGACCATTATTAGAGAATGCCAGTACAAATGTGCTCCTGTGCTCACCGACTTTGTAGTAAAAAACATCGCCCTGGCTTGGCAAATACGAGCTTCCAACCTTGAGTGCTCTTCCGTTGTGTTTAAGCGTTCCATTCGTAGGAACTATACACCACAGTAGGTAGCGCAGCCATCGAAGGGTATGATTGGTGACAGTAGAGGCAATGACGAGTGGGATTCTGAGCTTCAGGTGCTGCCTGACTACTGTGTGTTTCTCTGAGCCTGGAACGGAGATATTGCAGTGAACAGTAAAGGTAGGAAACTCCTCTTCAGGTAGAAGCTGTGCAGGATCTGGCGGTTCGGATGAGGGTTCTGGGGTCGTCCTGGTTGAAGTGGCCATGGTGAGGGAAGGTCACAAAGGAATGTTGCCAAACAAGAACGCATAGCCCCATGACTGTTTCTCACGATGTCTAGGGCAATGATGAGTCAGACCAAGCCGTCATGCATTCGTTCATGAGACCAAGACAGGGCCGAGCTAGAACCAAGCAGAGCAAGAACCTGAGTTCCAAGGAATGGGCGCATTAATGAGCCATCGGTGTTACGGTACTAGAGCTGAGATCTGACAAGTCTATCGTAGACTTTCTTGGATGACGAAGGCAAACAGCGGGATGCAAGCGGGTTGTATTGAGGTGCGATGGGCATAATGGTTTCATATAAGTTGACCAGGGTGTCAGAACTGGGAGAGGGCAATGGTAGAGCGTAGTAAGAGGCTACAGGAACCGGGTATGCGTCGTGATTTAATTAAATAACATGACTCGTTGCGCATTGTCGACCAAGTGTCGACATGATGCAGAGTGCTCTAACATAAGTACTAGAAAAGTAGTAGTGGATGAATCGAAAATGTCCGTAAAAGGCTGGTATATCAGAAATGCCACTCGTCAAGGCCTTCAGTACTGCGGTGAGAGGAAACGAACGAACGACCAGCTTGTCGAAGGAGGGGGCTCTCGGCCTAGCGAACGAGTTAGCTGAGAAGATTTGATGGGTGCTGGAAAATACCTCTGCATCGATGTCTCCATCTTCCTGCTCAGAGTCTGTAATCTCAATAACCTCCGCTTCACGTTTAGAGCCGGACCTGGAGGCTACAGAAGTTGACGATTGGTCGGCGTCTTGAGGAAATGTAGTGCCTATGGGCGTTGTGGAAGGGGCCTCCATGCTGACATCGTTTCCGGGGCCGCGATCTGAATCTATATCTGCAGTGAGGTCGATTGGGTTTTGATAGGTAGCGTCGTTTGTGAGGTCAATGACATCCTGTGGTTTGTCGGAAGGACGTAGCGTAGCGCTTGCCATTGCCATCCCTCTCAGCCGCAACCTCTGCGCTCTCCTTTCCTGCTTTGCCTTTTTCTCCTCCTTTCTTCTCTTCCTCCTAGCAGCAACCACGGGGTCTGAGGCCAACGGCGGCTCGAACATGTCTATTCCAAACCGCTTCGATAGAAATTGGTGTCAGACTGGCGACATGGCGGGAATGAGCGTACGCACCGCGGCTACCTCATACATGTTGATTTGTGAGCCCTCATCTCCCAAAATTTCGGCTACGTCCCTGACAAGAGAATTAATGAAAGGAGTTGAAACAAAGAAAGAAGCTCACACAGCCCAGTTGAATTTGACAAAGCAGATCTCCGAGCCCATGGAGGAGAAGTAGGATGAAGCGATCACGTTACTCTGCGACTAGACCGTGTGTCATTGCGACCCGGGTTTCTTCTTTCCCACTGCCAGCGCATCTTCTTCCCGCCATCTTGTGTCCCATCTATCTCCTTGGCCCATTCAAGGCTTTTCAACATGGCGTTTAACGGTGTGTGCTTTAATTGCTGCCTACTTGGTTTCTTCACGATGATCTGGGTGCGTAAAGCCAATCAATAGGGCCGGCCCACAGACTTACGCTGAATAAACCGCATGCACGCCTCCTCACACGATGGTCTGAGCGCGTAAGCCTATCAAAGGGCCGGCCTCAGACTACGCGCGTGCTTCTCTTCGCCTCTGGTTCCACGGAACGAAGCGCGTGTCTAACTTCTGCTGTAACTTCGCGCCAGGGCTCAAACTGCGAGCGATGCACTTCTGCTCTTCGATCTTGGGGCTGCCTGGAAACGAGAATGCGAATCGACTGAGGGAGGAAGACGCCGGTAACTTCCTAGATGAAGATCTAGTTCTGGAACAATGAGCTGAGCCCCTAGTGAGCTGGTTCGACCCGCCAGCCAATCGAATGCCGCCGGCTCCTGCTTCCAGAGCAGAAGACAATGTGCCCATCCGGCTCACCTCACGTCAAAGAAGAAAACGCCGGAAGACAGAGATGAAAGAGGGCAAAGGCGGAGGAAGAAGCAGCACGTCGAGATCAGGAGGTCCAGGTTTCCGGCTACGTGCTCGGTGTCTAGCGCAAAAAAAGCGCAGCCTTACACGCTTGACGACTTCAACGCTGCTACTTTGGCCTATATCTGACCCCGGCTGGATAGGGAAGGGGATGCAGCTCCGGAGAGCTTGCCCTGAAGGCGCAGGAGCTCAGGTATCTTAACTGGAATGGAAGGTAAGCACTGGTGCATAAATCGAAGTGATTTTCACCTGACCTGCTTGGTTTGGCAGGGA
>JAYKXP010000265.1:0-42387 GCA_037176845.1 Paramarasmius palmivorus | reverse complement strand
CTAGTCGCATTTTATGATTGTGGTCACACATGACTCACACATTTGCATTAGGTCCGATCTCCACCAAAAGAGCCGATTGATGTAACCAAGTGCACCCCGATATACCCCAACACTTGCATCAGTTTGTGCCCGACCTGTGAGTGTCGACGCGGCCCTGTAGCACGATTTCGAGAAAAGGAACACCCTTCAGCGTACTTTGACAGGTCACTCCTTTCTTCTTCGTTCCCCCCGAGAAGACGTACCCAGAAAAACTGAGCGTAATGACGTGGAAGCTCGGTGACCCAGACGTGAGTAGCGGTAAGATCCTCACCTCGAGGAAGTTCCCCGGCCCTATCGAGGCAAAGACGTTAGCATGACTCGGATAGTTAAAGAATTGTGACATACATCTATGAACGAGTAGCGGGGTGGTGTTGCCTACGTCGCTCTTTTCGTAGTTGTAATAAATGTTTAGAGCACCGTGCCCTTCGACCTCGATATCCCTCGGCAATTCTTCATTCAATAGCCTCTCGTACTTCCTCCAATCGTACCCATCTTCCGTGTGAGGTGCCTCTGAATATCTGCTAACGGAGCCCCATAATCCCAAGAGTTCGTTTGGTAGCCGAGTGAGAGCTAGTGTGACCGCATCATTAAACTCAACCGCTATGGGAATCCCTATCAATTTCTCCAGCATCGAGGCGCGTGTTCAGGAAAGAAGACACTAGGAAAGGATACTTCAGAAGCTTCCAGTGACGTTGAGATGTTCTAAACCTTGACTTGGAGCTTGGTATGTCTATTTTCACTAGCAAAGTCGAAGAGAAAGCTGTCGGAAAGGTCGATGCGAAGGAAACTGATGTGTACCGAGCAACGTATGGGTCGATGGATTTGGATGCCATGGAAGCCGCAGTAGAAACAGTAAAGCAGAAGCGCAGGGCTGATAATGTCACTCAGGATATCCGACAGAAGAAAAAAAGTCGTACATGATAGTTGTAGTAGATTCATGGACGCGTAATAAGGCTGATAGGCAGAATTTAGGAAGCTATTCCCACGGGGGGTGTCCTAGGGTTGATATGGGTGCTAGCTCGCTTGATCGCCTTTTGCATACATCCTCATCGAAGAGCACAAAGAGTAGCTGAAATAGTGTGTCGTGACAATTTTTAGATTAGGTATTGCAAGCATACTTCCATTAGCGCCCAGGCTGCACTTGTACTAATTACAACGTAGTCCTTCTTCGATCCTGCAAATCACAGATGAGTGAGGCCGCATTTATCTAGTGATTTGCTTCTCGTCTTCTTCAGTGTTTCTCGTGCATAGCACGAGTTTCCGGGTATACATCATAAATCTATCAATCATATCCGTAATCCAGGGTCATAATCATGTCGTGCGTTCAACGCTACGTTGCGGATTTAGGCTACCTTCGGCCATTTTTTTGGTGTACATAGCGCCTAAGTGCGTGTGGCAAAAGGATTGGATTAGCAACCTGGTTATGATTACGTGTCTGGGCTCACCTCTAGTTCCCCTCCACGTCCATATTGACCGCTTCTCCGCGCCATGCTCGAACCCAAATCGTGATCGGTTCAACGTCCCAGAAGATGTACTGCCGTGTCATAATCCCCACCATAAGCAATCCGACAAACAGCATTGTACGAGGGGCGATGCCGCAAACGACAATCCCAATACACGTAGCAGAACCTATCGCACAGTATATCGGAATTCTCGACAGGGCCGAGAATACGAGATGTCGATTGCGGGTGTATGCGTGAGGGTGTTCAGAGATGTCATATGCTAACAAATTCCATAAAGCGGAACTGATTCCACACATGGCGATTATGGTGGTATTAACGAGCATTGGCTGGATTCTGCTGCTGACAGAGTCGAGAGCGTGGGGCGAAAGAGAAAGAAGTACAGCAGCCATGACTAGATATGCTGCCAGGATAGCAGCCATGTTTGCCCATTCTTCTCGTAGGTGTTGCACCAACCCACGCTGATGCAAGGAAGATAGATTTGATAAATTATGGTAGGGGGTAAACGGAGAAAGGATTATTTGTATCTGGGACCATATGAAGTACCAGGGGCGTTGTTGTTGGGGTGACGGGGGTTGGTCGACGATGGGATTGACTAACAGGGACACCCCAATTAGATCAACCGACTGTACAGTTACAACCAATCCAACTCACCTATGGTGTTCGAATTGACCAAGCCAGTATTGGAATTCCCCCCAACGCCAATAGATGGATCCATTAGCTACAAAGGAGCTGCAATGAGGAAGGCCTGATACGATATGGGAGCTGAGGCGCTGAGGAAGTAGAGCTCCGGTTAGCGAAAAAGACCCGATGGAAGGAAAGGGAGAGAAGTAAGCTACGACCTAGAGGGAGCACTGCTTTCTGTGTATTATATAAGGTAGCTCGCAACAGGAACCGGCACCCCTTAGTCAGCAACTCTGCCGTCGTCGTTGCCCTCAACATCACACCTCGTCGAGACCCTACCATGCAAAAATACTCTTACAGATGACTTAGGATAGACCTAGGGAAGGACTCTGTCAGAGCCGAATCCGAGAAAAATCAATGGTTGGTCGACCATCCTTGAAAACTTTTCCCCGCTTCCCTCCAGTCATCAAAGTGTTTTTCGGGGCATTTGGCGCATTTTTTAATTTTTTGGGTCGGCGGAAAAAGATATAAGTACCGGTACGGCCGGCAAGCGGCATAGCCCGCTACCGCAGACTTTCACGGTTCACTGTAGTAGGGATCGACGAGAGTAGATTTTTGGATGTTTGAATTACAACGATTTACTAGTACTACCGTTTGGCCCCTCCGTAACGCATATCTCACAATGACAGTCGCTAAAATCCTCGGGCCTCTCCTCAATGCAGACTTCGCAATGACACTGGGAAAGAACATTGCTTCCCCACATGTCCCAGTTTTCCATTGAGAGTGCATCTTGTGCGATTTCAAACAGACGGTCGTCGATATCCATCGCCAGTGGCTGGACGACGTGCTCCCATATATATTGTCCCTCTGCAGCAAAGCGGAATAACTCTCGGTGCCGCTTAAAACCTGCAGAATGATTAGTATACGAGAGGCAAAGTTGAGCACAGTGGAAACAAGATATACAGCTCGGACAAACATTCCACGGCCTGTCAAACCCAAGATATTCTAGCTGTAGGTGAAGTATCTCCTCTGGACGATGTCAGGTTACGAGTTCGAATGTTAATGAGACTCGTTCTTTATGGTGAGCCCATCTATTCAGGTATTTCTCCCACGAAAAAAAGCACAGCCTCATCTCGCTACGACGCTTCGTGTTCGCTTTGAGCTCGAGCCTGACTCATACCAACCATTTCCTCCATGCCTTGCGCTGAGACGTCAGTATAATGTAGGGAATGCCAAACTACATGGAATAAACAAGGCATGGGCATCCTTCTCTCACAACTCTAGCGGCGACTCATTTTCAAAGTTCAAGCAATACTTTTACTATTCGGCAGCCGGGGAACCTGTCAGATCATGGCCTCGTCGATTATACCGAATAGTAAATATACTGCCCATGATGACCAGAACGAAATACTTACGGAATCACCTCCGTTCAAACGCAAGTAACCTCGTTCACGCAGAACGGCACTTTGATCTCAAAGCTCCTATAATCGCTCACACCTTGGTGTTTCGGAGATCGATGGCATGGACACTTCGTAGGCGAATCAGACAATGTTTGGAGGATGCCGAAACTCAGAACTGAGTGGTTAACAGGTGCGTACCCAATGATATATACGAATCCTAGCAGCGGCTAATGCATAATGTTTGGTTCAAGTTCAAGGAAGCTCATGCACGGTACAACTCTGACATTTTCACTCTGATCAATACCCGCGCGTGCAAGTCCGTGCAAGCAAGCTACATGAATCCATCAACTCCCGTTAACGAACACCCATCAAAGGACCGTCCATGGATTTCACTGGCGCAATCCTCTCTGAAAAAGCAAAGTGTAGGAGTGCCGGGATTTGGACCAGTTTGCGGGATTTTGCTATTTATTCATCAACACTGTATACAAGCTGTACATGTATTCGTCGATGCGCTTGTGTTGGTTGTATGAATACCTATGGAATTCAATGCTGGTCGCAGAGAGAGCCCATGCATGGCAATTCACCATGTCACCCGGTGGTATTCGGTAACTTCAATTTGGTTCGGGAAACCTTTGTTGAGGTCAAAAAGCTCAACATTAGGTCCGTATTCTACCAACGCATACATTGAGTCTCGAATCATGTTGTGACATTTCTTTGAATCCTCCGAATGATGTGTCGATGTGTCGAAATAGAAGTTACTTGAAAGTTCTTACGGTCAGTTCGGCTCCCCGTTCCCGCGCCGTCGCTCCTTACGGGTGACACGACAAACAAGTGCCCAGAGTGACACTTTCCTTCATACCTCCATCAACCTGACCCGTGAGGTATGTCATTCGGAGTCCTTGAAACTGTCGTCGTCGTCGCTCATGCATCAGTCATCATACACGTTCATTTTATTATCCCAGATCATTGGCGAAAAAAGGCTATATCATACACCGGAATGAAACAACGAAACTTGAAGTCTAGGGAACACCTATTTGTGGCCTTGAGGTATCTTGGATGAAGACTAGAACAGAAGCTAGAACAGAAGCATATTCACAGAGACAGGAACTCCGGTGCACTATCTTAACACCTTTATCTCTTCGTTCTGTCACTCAACTTGAACCTCACCTAGATACAAAAGTCATTGATCTATCACTGCCGTTCCGAACAAGAAAGCCCCTTGTCTGGCCGATGACAACACGATGAATACTTCTGTTTCCTCGTATGATCCATTACGTCGATTCACATCGGTTTCTCTAGGTCTTTGCCTTAGATACTGCACGTCTACTAGTAGTACGGGTATCGGCACCAATGCTATTCAAGCACCAATTGTTGGGAACAGGGCACCTGGGCTCAAAGAAAGTTGTCTGAAGGTTTGATGGGCCGGTAGCGTGGAAAAGGAACCCTGTTAGTAGCGATGTCTGTGATGTTCATCATACAGTTGCTGATATATTCTGGAGTCATCGGACAGTTTTTCATCACTTCAATGAACGTGTAGCTGCGATTTTAGATGATTGCCATATCCCATCACCATTGTCGTACAACAATCTGAACGATGGAGCAAGTTCATCTATACGTACCTCAAACAAGCTGTAGAGGTGTTCCTTAGAGTCATTCGCTGACACCGTTTATGGAGAGAACACATTGGGATGGGATTGTAGGATGCTGTCGTTTGGCATTGGGGCAGCAAGCATGTAAGTTACCGCCAACATAAGTATGATAGAACATCTTGATAGTTGAGGAAGAGCTGTTCTAGGACCTATGACATTCCTCATGAGAATTCACACAAAGACTATTTGTAGCTTTTTCTCTTTCGAGCTCATGATACTTCTCGTCGGAGCCGATCATGTATCAGCTCGACACAATAAGACGCGATACACAGGATGAATGCTGCAGCTTTCCGCAATGATCACTCATTTCCATCCCTTTCCCATTCCAATAGTCCAATCACAACTGTTGGCAGCTGAACTCTGTCGCCCCTATCTCCGCTTATATACCTGATGGTCGTATGTGCTACAAGTACTGTGACAATGAATTGCTGACTCACACCCGTATATGAGGGTATCGCACCAACACCCATTAACCTGTGTACCAGTCTTGGCTTATCACGTAGTGCCGTTCCCGACTCCCAGATGCTCTCTACTCTACATTTCGGGGAGCCACCCGAAGCTGCGGCAGCCACTAGTACCGTCGAGCGCTCTGAAGTGCATACCATGGACATTCAACCTGAGCAAGGATCCACAAATGAAAGCGACGATATCGAGGCACAGAAACACGAAGCCTCCCCCGAAACTACCGCGAGCAGGGCGTGATTACGCCGGAGTATAGAACTTTATGTTCAAGGTTTTGGACACGGGAAATCAAAATGATGAAAGATGGCTAGTATTTATTGAGTTGTACTTTTTCTTCTTGAATCGTCTGTACAACGCCTTTGACAGGCCTAATTTATGAATCGATCTCGTTACCTAAAAGCTCGAAGTCAGTAATAACAAAAAGAGAGGAATGAAATCGCGCTCACTATCCTCTGAGTCCTTTGTGGGCATTCCGACGAAGGTGTTAGCTTGTCAATAAAACTGGCTGAAAGTCCCGGTGAGTACCAAGAACGAAGGAGACAGTGCATTCATCTCCAAGCCTTCTCCCTACACGGCTGCACGCTAAAAGGGTGACTTCGGAATGAATTGTTGGGTCTAATTCAAGAATGATGCTTTAGACTCGATTGACCCAAAATTCAAGCTGAATCGACAATATTGAGCCGTTGCTGAGTTCAGTGTGAAATACAGTCTGATTTTCTCAGAAGTTAGTCCGAATCAAGCCAAATGTTTCATGCCCGAAATGAGTATGATTTTCTTGCTGATTCCCCCGAAATCAGGGAGAATCAAGAGTGAACCGCGTTGCACGAAGCCCGTCTGATTTTTCGACGTGGATCAGACCGCACGGTCGCCCTTAGTCAGCGAACATTTCTCTCTCGGACTCATGCATCACCAAGCTCCTGCTGCCGCTTTTGCTCAACATGCCTCACTTCAAGGATCTGGACGTCGACTCGTCCTCAGAATACGAATATGAAGAACAGTCACAGCTTCCCGAAGAATTTGCTGAAGCTAAACTGCACCAGCTTCACGCCGAGGTGTCATCGTTATTGGAGACCAACAAGAGGGCTCATTCTCAGTTAGAAGAGGTTGCGAATGAAACGGAAAAACGACCCCGAACTTGTACAATGAAAGCGAACGATCAGACACGACAGTCTCAATTTGTTGTCCGTTTACTTTTTCTGGACATACCGTGTAGGATGCTACATGCATTGGAAGATGACGACCTCGGTACTCAAGACTGGTTCAACAGCTTCAACTTTTCTGAGAGGGGCATTAATATCAAGGAGATAGATCAAATAGATGATTTGGAACACACGTCAAAGGAAAACTGCCCCAGTCAACCGCTGAAGAAGCTCGACGTTCAAATACTCACAAAGGAAGAGTCATGCACTTGTGGGGTTGTGAATGGTACGTCCGTTGCGCTTCGTTTGAGTTCGTTCGCTGATTGTCCTTTCTCAGGTGCATTTTTGGCATTGGAGAAAACCCTTGAAGCTACCAAGATCCGTATGAGGCGCATGGATATCACATTGCAGGGGGTGCTTCGGTTGGTTGAGGAGAAGGACTTGGAGCTCGCACGATTGCGAGAGGAGCGAGACGCGGGGCATAAGGGAGTGGAACATGAGCTTCGTACAGCACGGGAAGCCGTTCATAAGCATGAATCGGAGTTGAAGGGCCTCCAAACCATGTTCAATGATCTGAATACGCAGATGCAGGCCCGAAGTGGAGTCGACTTCTACCTTAGTGAACTGTTGCAAGGCGGGAAGATGAGGGAGGCTCAAAGGAGTCTAGAAAAACTGTACTATGAAACACATTGTCCGATGTAATTTTATTGCTTATTGACGCAGTCTGAACTTGTCGAAATATTGTTATGTGTGATCACATGATGACCGTTGACCGCAGTTCTGCTCTCTTCGCGTGGATTGGTGAAACCACGCTTGCGTCTATGAGGCCTGCCCGCACGCCATTGGAAAGACTCATCCAACAGAAGAGACAGCATTTCTGGGCAACCAAGGCACGATACCATCGACGTTATTGGACACAACGCGCGAACGAACAGATCAAACGACGCTTGCATCGCGTCCTGGCTTTCGGACTCTGCTTCTACACGTCAATTTTTTTCTTTCGGTTCCTTTGCGCCCATTATGCAACCATTCAATCTTTGTGCTTATCCGACATCATTCTTGAAGCCTTTATCAACCTGGGTATAGATGTAGCGAGAAACACACTCAGTCAATATTTGCTCACTGGCTTCAGACAAGGCAAGGGCATCAATCTCGAGTGTTCCATTTGTATCTGAATCATTTTACTTTGCAGGTAGCACTACTGCAAGTCTTTGCTCGGTATCAACACGGCCATTCACTGTAACCAAAGCGTGTCAGGTCTTTGTACAAGGGCCGTTCAAAGGAACACAAAAAATCAGTGAGTATACTTCACCCAATTCACCCAAAGTTGCCTCCAGTCATAGCTCAATATCTCAGACACGTACAGGAACACCACAGTACTCGATATCAAGCATGAACTGCAACGCCGGCACCTAGTTCCCTCGACCACGGAACGCACCACGTACCATGTCATCTACACGCCTGCACGTTATTCGCCGCTTGATGACCAACAAAATCTGTGGGAGCTTGGAGTGGGTGACCTGTCAACTCTTCAGGTTCGTGGCATGCTGATTGGCGGATTGTGTCCTACTGGTAAGTCACTAGCCCCCGTTTCTAAGCTCTGGCCGAACAAAAATCTGTGTTTAGACCCTTCTACGCATGGAAAACCTTCTTTGGACACGCGATTTACTCGCAGTACGGGAAAGTTTCCTTCCAAGCGCCCCGCTGGTGAGTTCATTGTTCTTGGGACACCTGGGAACGTACTGATTGTGTTCAGACTGGCGGCCACTTGTCGAAGCAAACAGCAGCGGCGAACCACAGTTCACATGCAACATATGCAACGACGGTGTTCCGGTCCCTATTCGCTTCATTTCTCGACACGAAAAGCGGTCTAAACATGTTCAGAAATTGGCCCGGAAGAAGGACGAGGACCTGAGTTCAGTCCATGAAAGCTCAAGCCAGCTGGGAACACGCAAAATGGTCCGGACAGTCCTGCATGATGTTCTGGGTGCCATGCAAGGGTTGTCTGCTTCAGCACCCCACTCTTACGGACCAAGCACTTCGTCTCCCAATCTGAGTGTCAATGAAGATGCACTGCAGCAATATTTCGACAGTATTCACCTAAATCTAAGTATCGAGGTCGGAAACACTCTGACCGACTTCCTTAATGGTGATCTTGCGATGGAAGACGAGCAGTTACAGGACACTGACATGGACACGACGTCCTTCGATGTTGTGCAGAAGACCGATGGTACGTGCATCCATCTCCTTGATGTGTCAATGTGTTGATCTCAGTCTTCCGACTCTAAGATATGCCATTGATTCATCTAATGCGGCGTCGCTACAAGAAGGCAGTCAGTGAGGTGGGATCTGAATGGTTTCCGTGGCGAGATCGAGAGGTATGACTTCGAGTGAAGCTATTTTGTTTAATATGGCTTATCGATTATTTAGACTTGCGTCCTTGATATCCTTCGGCATATCCCTCGGTGTGCATTTTCACGGCAGCAAAACGTGGCCATTCATTGGGCCATGCTTGCACTTGGGGTGAAGGATCTACCGTCAGACCGTCAGATGGACGACGTTGACGCAGCGTTGCAAGACATGTGCGGTATACGAACGATTAAATATTCTGGCAAGCTCGGGCATGTCTATTACGTGAATGACATGGCTGCAATGATTGCTCAAGTATGTCTATCCATTTGCTGTTGGAACTTGAATCCCTTGAATTGAATTACTGGAACAGGAAATGGCAGATCCAACTGTTCGACCTAACCTTCACTTTCTCCCTGAAAACTGTGGGAAGAGGCTATCGGAAGCCTTTCAAGCTCGACGCTGGCTGAAAGAGTTAGATCCTGATCTGCTCACGCCCATGATACGTGTTAAGGGACAGGACTTCTATACGTTGGAACCCACTGTTCTTCAAGATGGTACAGTGTGCATGCCAACTCGATGGTTCGTTCGTCAAAATGTAAAGGGTGAGAGTGACGTCTGGGCAGAGGCATGGGGCATGAAGTATATGAATGATGACGAAGTTGGGGAAGGCTGGATTGTTCGGAGCACGCATCGGTTTGAGATCCGGAGTACCGACTTGCTCCTCTCGTTTCCAGTCTTTGCGGAATCTCACCAACAGCATGGGATACCGGATCCAAGGAGAATCATTGGTAAGAGTGGTCCATTCATTCATCATTGTACATTTGCTCACGTCTTGATAGGTGTAGAGCGTGAACCTGGCACTTGGGGCCAATGGGACCTGACGAATCCCTTAGAAGGAAACCGGTGGCGAGCCCGGAGCATGGGGAAGCGCGTCGTGGCGTTTCCTATATGGTTGTATTGTGACGACACATCAGGTAACATGGGAAAGAAGTGGAACAAACATAACTCATTCCTATTCACACCGGCTGGCCTCAAGCGCAAGTTTGTACACAAGGAATCGAACATTCACTTTCTGTGCACATCCAATTCAGCACCACCTTTAGAGATGTTAGATGGGATTGTGGATCAACTTCAGTGAGTACGCTGTATCGCTCATTGGGTACTCTACTCACTTGTGAACAGGAGATGTCAGCAAGAAGGAATATGGGCTTGGGATACAACCCTAAAAGAGCTGGTCCTTGTCATACCATCGGTGCTTGCTATTCTTGGTGACAACCCAATGCAAAGCGAGTTTGCCTGCCACATTGGGTTCACTGGGCGATTATTTTGTCGTGCTTGTTGGGTCTCCGGTAATCCAAGTGACGAGGATGAAGACCAAGACCCCGTAGTTGGTGACAACTGTTCAGATGCTTCCATTCACTCGATTGGATCTGCGGCATCTGGTAACAGTGATGGTGGCAAGAAAGGTAGAAAGGGTCCATTGGAGTCGATGGCGGATATGAAGAAGCGGATTCGTGACTTTATGAAGGTATGTTTCTATATCACTGAGCTCAGAACTTTTGCTAAATATGGCCGGCAGACCCACCGTGCACGCAGCCGTGAAGAAACCTTAGGCTATCTACGATCACAATTCAGTGATGGCTCACGGATTGGAGGAAAAACGGCGTACTTGAATCGCCGTACAGAAAGCGGGATCAAGGACAAGTTTCTTGATGACGTTGTCATGATGGTTCAACGTATCGCCACAAAGAAAGGTGTCAATCGCACCGACAAGCAGCATGGAATTACACACCTGCTTAGTGCGTTGCCATCTTTCCCTGTGAGTCCTGTTTGGCGTATTCGAGGTTAGATTCGGTAAACTATCTTTAACCTTGACACATTACTGACTACACTATAGACTTCAACCCACACGAAGACACGCCCGTCGAGATTCTGCACACAATATTGCTGGGTTTCGTGAAATACTTCTGGCGTGACGCTATAGCACGAATCGGGAAGAAGAAGCACCATATACTCGAGGCAAGACTACGAGCATTCAATATGAATGGTCTATCAACGGGGATACCCCAGTTGAAGGCTGAGGCGATGGTCAGGTGGTCCGGGTCTCTCACCGGTGGTGATTTCCGCCTTATTGCACAAGCGGGCCCGTTTGTGTTGCACGGGCTGATGAATAGTGACCAGCTCAAAGCATGGAACGCTCTGAGCCGGCTGGTTTCTCTCACGTGGCAGCCAGTGATTGAGGACATTGACGAATACCTGGTATGTGAACGTTTACTGCCCTACGACATGTCCTCATGAATTTCCAGGATGAGCTACAGCTGGTCATCGACCATTTCCTTGATTGCGCCTGTACGCTCACACCGCGATGGTTCAACAAACCCAAATTTCATGTAGTTCTTCACTTGCCAGAACATATCCGACGTTTTGGCCCAGCTATGATCTTTGCAACAGAGGGGTTCGAGTCGTTCAACGCAATAATACGGGCAGCAAGTATCCACAGCAACAGGCGGGCGCCATCAAAAGATATTGCGATTCGGATGGCAAAGGGAAATCGCATCCGACATCTCGTTCATGGTGGTTACTTTCCAGCTGATGGTACCAGGCAGGTCCATGCACAGGATCTTGACAGGCTATCACAAGAACGCCAATGGATCTCCGCATCAAATGCAGTCCGGACTGTACTCAATATTGAAGATTTTGGTCGGAAGATGTTCGGTGTGGAGGATGCGGAGTTAGAACCAATATATGCTGAGTTGGACTATGAGGAAGGTTGGCGACAACTCCACCGATTCGGTTATGATGTTGATGAAATAACATTCTAATTCAGGGATGTGTTTAAACTTTCAAGACAGTGTCTCGTTCGAGAAGACGGCCTACTGCCGCGCCAACCCGTTCAACAACATGGTGGCACGGGATGCTGAATGTCGCCGCTTTGAGTCTGTTGGACTTCACAACGGTGACAAATGTTCAGTTGGGGATTGGATTGTGTGGAATCGGCACCCAGGAGTCGGTAACACCATACCCTCCATCGGTCGAGTTAAAGAGGTGATCCAGCTGGCTGGCCATGGAACAGCAAGCTTTGTTACCGTACACCGTGCGCTGACTGGCGAGCTGCATAGCACATATCATATGCGCCAACTGGAACTGATTGATGAGTATCATCTCGTCTTGGTCAAGGTCTGCTTCATTTCCTAGGTTATCCCAAGAAGCAAAGCTCATGACTCATCACTAATAGGACATTGGCTGTATCGTCAATATCCAGCATAACTGTATTGACAGCAACTGCCTGATTGAAGAGGAGGGTGAAACCGTGTATCTCGAACGAGAGAAGAGCGTAATCAAGCGGTCGATTGTCAAGCATCGTAATCTCAAGGCTGTCATCCTGAATACGGTGCAGATGCGCAATTCGCATGTATTGAAGCCTTTCCGCCCTCCAATACACTTGAATGCTCGGGAGCAAGTCATTCATTCTGCAGTTCAGCGAGAGATTGACGAGCGAAAGAAGCGCACTGCACAAGAGACCAACACAACGCCGCAGGTTGTGCCTCGGCCATCTGCTGTCCCGATATCATCTGCTCAGACACCGAATCCAGGGACGATCCTCAGACCTCACTCAGATAATAGCAATGTTAACATATCTAGCTCCAGTACATTTATCCCTAGTGCACTTAGATTCCAATAAAATCTGACTCAATAAATCTGGTGTGTTTGCGTGATTTGGAAGGAGGCATCATGATCACGGCGTGAGAATGCTCACACGTTGTTCCACTGAACCACCAGCTCTCGTTCAGCCAAATGATATTCAAGATCCTGTGTCACCTCAAAAGCCAAGAATGCCTCGACTCAAAGACACCAGCAGCCTGCGCCATCTTCAAGTCCAGTTGGCGTCAGCGAAATTACCAAGCCAGGAGCTCGATCAAAGCCGAAAAGGTTCTGCCGGACTGCGACACTTGAAAATTTTCCTGTTGCTCGATCTTGTGATCTCTGCTCTTGACCACTCCCTTTGTCCCTTGGGAGAGATGGACCACAGAACAGAAGACATTCCTCCTGAAGATCATGTCGAAGAAATAGCCCCTGATGCGATTTTAGCCCTCGTCACTCAAAATCCACTGCTTTATGGTCAAAACCTTGCGAATCAACTTGAACTCAGTGATGAAGACAGAAGCCAAATTCTGCTACTCTCTTCAGTGCGTCTCTTTATGCTTTGATCTAAATTCTATTTACTGGAATTTTTCTTTGGCAGGTCTCGGCAGGCTTGCCTCCTGCGCTCATTGTTCACTCGCTCTACAGTACCGCAATCCAACTCAAAATTCTCGAGAAAATCGACGCGATAGACAAAAGTGTTAGCGGTGTCTCGACGTCTGTCAATCAAGTGCGAGAAAGCCAGGAGAAGGAACCTGTCCTTACCTCAAACCAGATGGTGCGTGACTTGACATCTTGCTCACTGTCCAGAGACTGACTACTTGTATTACTGATCATGGCAGAACGATATAAAAGACGCTTGCAAAGTCATAATAGTACAGCCCACACGACAACAGTACCAAAACAACGTTGTTCAAGATGATGTCTACGTAAGAAAAATGTTTTCGAAGTCCTCAACTTGACTAAACATATCCTTGAATGCCAGAAACTCTTGAAAGCGAATCACGCACGCAATAGCTTCACTGCCTATTTCAAATCTGGCGAGGCAGCAGCATTCAAACGCATAATCATGTCCAAGATCAAACTCCACACCTCAAATGCAAAGCAAGATTTCCGTCGATACGTAAGAGTCTCACCAATGAACAATGGCTATGCTAACGCTAACTTGCTTTAAGGTCTCCAACTCGACTCTTCTAGAAGGGAAGAGGTCGGGTGTCACTGAGGCAACCAGTTACATACTCAAACAGATGACAGGATCTGCCCATGATATGAAGGCGATCCATGTGCTCCGTACCCTCATTGTGGTAAGTTAAGGTTATTCATACATGATGGTGCTAATCAAGTCTTTTGAAGCGCGATTTTGCACGCAAGAACCCCGAGTACTGGAAATCTGGGGAGTCCAAGAATGTCAAACATGTTGTTTCCGACAGTAACCGCTCAACTGGCCAGCCAACTCGCGGGAAGAGACGCCGAGGCGAAGAATCCCCAGCCTTGGGTGACGACGAATCTGCCCCTCTGTCACCGCCTAATAATGCTGACACCGAGGATAGTCAAAATACATCAACTGTAGCGAACAACGCCTGGGTCGCCCTCAAGAAGCATCTGGATACACTTAAGAGTGATTATGGAACATTGGATAGTCAAAACCCAAAATGGCGCGCGTGAGTTTCAAGCCAATTTTACTGAATCTGGGTCTAACACAATCAATAGTTACATCGAATCTTTGATCACAACAGAGCTGCAGATGTACCCGCATGATCCTATCTCGCTTCTTGTCGATCAGTATAAACCAAAGACGACAACTTCGTTTGCCCGGCAAGGCTCTCGCTCATCAACTCCTGCACCACAGACTCCGGCACAACGCCCGTCATCAGCCATGAGCATTCACTTTGGATCGGCACCGCTGAGGAATAGCTCAAGCCCAGCACCACAAATGATGGACACACGCGGATTCGCCAACCTTGTGAATACAGGGCTTTCGCCATCCCCAGGACCGCCTCGTGGCCCATCCACAGGCCTGTCACAGTACGCTTACAGCAACGGGAATCAAGGCCTACCAGCGAGTTCCATACGCGGTACTATCCCATCACTCTCTGAACAGAACATCAACAACGCCAATAGCTGGTCATCTCAGCTCAGCCAGAATGCGCCTCAAAATGAGCGGCAGCTCAATACCTCTGCAGGGTCAAATGGTCGCTCAGGCACGTTGATGAGTGCCCCGCAAAATGCCCGAGGGTTTCTCATGCCAATGTCGACGCAAAGAGGAATGGAAAGCCACTCTCAGTCAAATGGATCTGCCACGCACGAGGAAGGACCTGACGACCGTCAATCTCAGGGGCCAGGAGATCAGGATTACGTGGATTATCACGATGATTATTCGGGAAGCATTGGCCAGTTCAGTTTCGGCTCTAACAGTGAGTACTTTCTTTGACATCGTTGGAATGATTGAGTTAACAACGGATTCAGGCCAGCCATCGTCACACAGTGGGTAGTACAAATACTATAGAATCAGCATGCTATATATATCTACTGTACAGTCCTGTTGAATCGAATAATTTTATTGGCTGTAAACTGGTTGGCTTCATTGTATCCGGCGATACCGTCCAATATGGAAGGCTGCACTGTTTACAAGCCAAAATCCTGTGGGTTATTTTAGTGTGAAATCAGACAAAGATTATGGTGATTTGATGCGGAACGTATCACGCCTGGATCATGCCCGGTGACTTTCTGCCTAAAAAAGTCTGATATCACTCTGGGTTCAGAGGTTGCCTCATCTATACGAATTTCTTCTGAATCTGGGCAGCTGTGGGTCGCAGCCTGCGAACCTTCAAGCTTTGAGCCGAAGAGTAACTGGATTCGCACTAGCAAAGCTGGAGGCAATACTACCAATGACTCGGCTGAGAAACATGAAAGAAGGAGAACATACCAATATCACATCCAAAGACCACTGTGTCGATCCTCCTTCCAACATCAGACCCATAGTCATGACGAAGCCTGAGGCCTAGCCACCGCGCCAGCATTGAGATTTGTCCGACAATCAAGAACAGGCTGCAGAAGAGCTTTACATTGGAGAATTTGTCGCCCAAAGCTGGAGATAAAGGTATCAATGACTCGGCTCGTAAGGAACATGAAAGGTGTCAACATACCATGTTTGGACTTTGAGAAATTCGCATCGGTCCCCTTTTCAACACCAGCTTGAGGTTTGCCAGCCAATGCACAAGAAGTCTGGTTCAGTGCTTTACGTCCAAGTCAGGCATGGAGAAGGTTAATTGGCTAAGACTCCAAAGACATGGAAGGCGTCGATTTTCGTGGCCAAAAACTTCGAGTTAGATAGTCTAGGTGAGTACCCTTGAAGCTTGAAGAATGAATGGAACACATACATACATCTCTGAGCTCGAGCCCTTCTCCCGAACTTCCAAGTTTCAAGCCTGGGCCCTGAATGCAGTAGATAAAGTGGAGGTAGTAACAGGCATCAATGACTCAGCCAGGAATACGAAAGAAGGAGAACACACCGATATCGCATCCAAAGACCATTACATCAATTCTCCTTCCAACGCCCCGTGGTCATGACGAATCCCTGCTCCAGCCACTGCTCCAGTCTCTAGGTTCGCCAACAACCAAGAACAACTCCCTGAAGGAGACTAAGACGTCAGAGCTCAGTTGACTCGGACTGCCGAAACTGACCTGAAAAGGTACCTCGAGAACGAATGACTCGACGGCCTATGTCAAACATATACATGCATCTCCAAGTCTTCTCCCTAGGTCGCAGTCTGCTCACGAACTTTAAACCGAAAAATGCCTGGGTTCAAACTAGATAGAGATGAAGGTAATACTATCAACCACTCGGCCAAGTAATACAAGGTGAACATACCAATATATCAGATCCAAAAAACGTTGTGTTTTCGCCGAGGCAAGAGCAAACCCCATTCCGGTGCAGCAGCTGTACGTCGTTGGTACGTCGGATTGAACACGGACAGCGTGATTCATGCTTCGTGATTCGTGGAGAATTCAGCTTCAAGCTTCAAAGACCACTGCCGAAAAGTGGGGCTGAAAAAGTCCAGGTGAGTACGAGGTTCTAGTACTAGCGATATCCGATGTATGCTGAGGAATTCCGACGATTTCTGTGAGGGCCGGTGTCGTTCTGATGGCATCTGACGATTTTCTTGCAGTGGAAGGCCTTCGCGCGCTCACTTGATTGCTACCGAACGATTTAGTTTGAGTTAAAGCTGGTCCGTGCACGTCATTACAGCAACCTGTCGTAGTCTGACTTGGCACTCACCTTCTTTCTTCCCAACCACCATCTTCCCCGCCAACCCTCTGCCCAGCTGGGCACTTTGTCCTTCTCTTGGTATTTCCGACTCTTTCCTCGTAGATTTGATGCTGATTTGAAGACCTCAGAACAGGATCAAGGACAGTGACGTTGGAGTACATTGCCATGACAGCAATTGATCTCAGGTACGTAGCGTCACTTTATCTTAGTGCAGGTGTGTTGTCGGTTGCGTCAGGATTGAACGCGAGATAGGTGCGTCACAAGGCTTTGACTACTTTCATAATCCTGACCGTATTCATTGGAGCTACGGAATTGTGTAAGGTGGACTTGGGTTGGGCGAGCGTAGGGCGAAGGGTATTTGACTTCAAGAATAATGAATGTTATTTCGAGCCATAATTGAAAGATCAGATGCCAACATCTGTTGGATACCTCACATCGTCGAGCTGTAAGCTGTAAGGCCCTCGACGTGCGGACCGACTTCATCAAACATGCCATGTTCCTTCCTTCCGTCCTGGCGTGACGTTCCATCTCATAGGGCAAGGAAACAACCTGCGATGCTAAGTCATCCTTCTGTCCTACACCCTTGTTGAATATGATGGTTGAATTATGGCTGATTTCTTGGTGTACGAGATACAGGTCTACCATCTACCGCTCTTCCTACTACACGAACTCGTGCCTGTCGGAGGTTAACGCCGACCCATTCCAGACTAGTCTGAAAGCGCAGAAACGAGAAAGAAACACTGACCTACTCGAGCAGGATAACGAACGGGTACGTATCCTAACCACTGTTGAGTCTGGCGAGGACAATCCTTTTTCCAGCTCTTGGCCCTCCGATCGGGGTCGATAGTCATGCCCACTTTATAGTATGGCATCCGATCAGGGTCGTCATCGTAGGTGGCTTTGAAGAGGTAGATGTAGCCTGGTTCACAGAAGAAATCTGGAAAAGCCCGATATTTCATTTCGATGAGGGTCCGAATTGCATTTTGGACCAGTTCTTTCATGATGCAGGAACGATATGAGTGGGCGAAAGCTAGTCAATGACGACGGCAATATGAGAAAGTTGAATATTAAACAGAATTGAAGAAACCCACCAGAAATAGATGGACGAGAACAACGAAAGAGGCAAAAAATTGTGAGACTCGTGAACACGCAGGAGGAAATCAAGAGACCAGATAGGTGATCCATCAGTCGTTTATGTCGTTTAGACGTCGTAGACCATGCAAGCCTCTCCCGTTTCGCCTTTCGCACCCCCGAGAGGGCCTATGTTTCCAACCAAAAGCAAAGGCGGAGCAGCACCTATGTCTGACCAAGAACGCCAAAGATACGATTAAGCAACGGTCAATGTTTATCTGTTAACCAAAATACAATATCTATCGCCTGTGCAAGGAAGTAAGCATTTAGTCAGCAAATGAATGCGACAAACACGATACAGCATACCCGAGTTCGGAGGAGTGCAGCGACACTCTGATAGTCCTTTGCACCAAGCACGACACGGAGAGGGATTAATTTGTGTTTTACTGTCCCATCGGTATGATGCATTACTATGTAGGCCCAGAGGACTGCAGCTTCCATCGTTTTTTGATATATGGGAAAGAGAAGGTCCAGAGTGCGCTGAGATGGCTCAAAATGAACCACCCTTTATATCGGGATCTTCACATAAAAGAAAGGCACTTGAGCTTGTTATCTGCTTGACATATTGCCTGTTCATTATCAACAACTGACTCTACAGTATGCTGGCGGAGATCTCACCAATATCACCCGTACAGTTGTATTCCCGGCCACATACGCCCCATCCCGTCATCTCCAATACCCTTCGAAAAAGCGGTTCCAAACGTCTTCCCCGAAGTGGAACCCCCGTGCAATAGACTTGGTGATGCCCAAATCCGTGTGATTCCACTATTCTTTCCAACCGCAAAAGAACAGGGAGGAGGGACAATGCACGATTAGAGAGCATGAAATTACTGTATGGTTCAAGAAAAGACCATCCACCACGCAAGAAATGTTAATTTAGCTTGACAACATGTAGACTCACTACGATGACCCCCATAACGACTCTCTGCGCCAATGTTGAGACCTATCTCCTCGTGGTTCAATACCTGCTCTTCCGTGTCTATCTCCCTGAATGTCAACTTTGCCTGTACGACAGCATGATGTCCTACAGAACAATAGAAGTACCAATTTCATGTCGCTCAAGACTACAATAGAACAACTTCGTCACACAAGACCGCAGAAAATGATCGAGAAACTCAGCTTCATTAGTGAGGGAGCCTTTGATGTTACATCGCCCCCTGGGTGCGTTTTGATGACCTGTTTGGTGCTTTGGAGGCCAAGTGATGAGAATAGTGTCAAGGTAAGGTTGTGATCAGCACGTGATTGTTTGTTCATTTCGGTCTTCTCTGGGCCAGCGTCAATTCTCGAATTTGCAATCTTCAAGTTGGCAGTGAAACAACCAATATTCCATTTGCAAAGTTACAAAGGACAATCATTGGAAAACTCCATCAAATCAACCTAGACATCATTCAATCGCGATGTAGGACTTATAAGTCAGTAACATGTCACTTCATTCCCCATGGAATCATTCTCTGGTAGCAGGCATTGCGCAAACGATGGCCATTCACCCCACGTCACCCTCCCACAAGAGCTGGTGTTGGAAATCTTGGAACAGCATATTAAAAGCGGGTCGCGGTTGGCAATCCGCAACTCCTTACTTGTGCACCATACACTCAACCGCAGGTGAGCAAACATCTTTTTGATCGACTGGCTGGGCTAAAGTGACGCAATGGGACTATGCAAGCTTGTTCAGAACAGTTTATCGACGAATCACAATTCAAACCTATCTAGCAGCAAAGTCCCTATGGATGTCGCTCAGTAACAACCATGAATTGCGGGGATATATACGCACGCTTACATTCACATTCATTCCAAAAGACATTTGCAACGACATCCTTTGCACCCAATGTGCTCAGGAAACAGATATTGCCCGCACACAATGCTGCATCATCAAGGCATGTGCTTCGACTGTGTAAGAGATTAGCATTGTGGCCACAAGCGTTCACCCCATCTTACTTTTCACTGTGCGGACGATCCATTTCTCCAACATTCGATACCTCGGGGGACCATCAGACCTATTCCTAGACGAAGAAGGAACAGTGACAGTGTATAACAATACGTGTTTCTCCGCTGGCATGAAAGTCAACAAGGACATACTGCTCGAATTGCAGTTTCCGCTGTTCCGGAGGAAGGCAGTGGCACCCTCGTGGACAACACTTCATCGCTTACATCTGATTGTATCTTCTACGGAGGTTTACCGTCAATATCCACACACCGCCAATTTGGCCTCGTTACCTACCCTAAAGGAGCTTAGCATGGCCTTTCCCAAGTATACCGCAGAGGGATACCTGGAATACCTGGAGAAATTTCGGGTACCTGAAAGTGTAAAGCTGTTTATCGTGTGCATGGGCGATCATTGGAAAGATAGTCATCCCGGGCCCGGAGTTGTCGAGGTTCCGATGCCTCCGCGAACATATCAATATCACCGAGCACTCACTTTTGGGACGTGTTGCATTCCTTACTTCTTGTATGCGAAGGAGGAACAAGAAGACAACATGGTTCATCTTCGGGATCTCGTATTCCGATATACAGAAAATGGACCTTGGGACAGTTTTTGGTCGCGGGCTTGGTCAACGAGGAGGATGAACACAAATGGAAAAGTTCTTTTGTATTCAGTCCATGAGAAGGACACAGCCTTGATCTGTGGGGAAGAGAGCAGACAAATTTAGTTTCTCAGCATGTCAAGTAGCCATTACCGTCTTTATCAATGTATAATATCATTCCAAATAGGCGATTAATTATTGCTTGTGTCCCTACTTTGTCAAGAACTTATCGTTATTGCAAATCGTACCGATACAAAGCGTCCTCCCCATAAAAGGGGCTGGAACAGCCTGGCGACCAACTTCCCAAATGGCAACCCGGTTAGCGAAATACACACCGAGTGGGGGACATTCCTTCGAAACGGCTCTACCTTGGGACTTGATTTTGGAAGTTCTGAAAGAGTACATCAAGGACAAACATAATAGCGCCGCATGGAACGCGTTGCTGATTCGCAGGTCTCTAAACAAAAGGTCAGTTACCTGTCAATAATCCGTATGAACCAAGAGCTTACGCATTTAACAAGCCTAACTGGAACCCTCTACAGAACAGTCGTTATAAAAAGTCACAGAGCCGTTGAATCATTGTCGGTGTCGCTACAAAACCACTCGTCATTAAGACAGCACATCCGGAATATATATCTCCTCCTTCCCCAGGAACCCCCATGCGGTGATATGTACTGTGCTCATTGTGTAGAAGAGCAGCAAGTAGCTGGTGAGCAAGGGAACATAGTGAGGATGTGCGCACCGTGGGTAGAACAGGTGGTCGTCAGGGCGGGCGATATTCATCCCGAGGTTTTTTTTGCGATACGGACTAGCGAATTTGCCTGCACGAGAATGTACCAAGGTCCTTGCGAGTTGGTGTTGGACGTAGGGGGCACAATGACGGCATATGGCAACGCCTGTTTGGACCACGGAGCGTCCGCGTTGAGCCTCGGATTGGAGACGAGGGTTCCCATTCTTCGTTCAACAGCAATAACTCGTTCTTGGGTCAATGTGCGAAGATTGCATATGAACGTGTCGCACAAAGAGCAATATCGGCCATCACCATTGACGTCTGCGCTAACACATCTACCTGCACTGAAGGAGCTCAGCATCGACTTTCCACCATTTGATGCATCAGGATATCTTGAATATCTGCATCATTTCAATGTTCCACGCGGTGTCGAGAACTTCGTCGTGTACATGAACGATCATTGGGAAGTGCACTATTGGCCGAGGCTTGATGCATCGTACTAGTCTCCCCCCAAAATTGTCTCAGTATCATTATAGATTGCTCTTTGCAAGTGTAGGAACTCCTTGGTTCTGCGCAGTGGAGGACGAAAAAAAGGAGGAAGTCAGTCATATGCAGCATCTGGTATTCGAATATGACGAAGAGGAAACCTGGGACTGCCGTTGGACCCGCGCGTCGTTGTTTTTGAAGGAGAGGGAAGAAAAAGGATGCGGGATAGCGCTTCACACCGGAGATAAAGCCATTCTACAGCCGCCCAAAGAAGTGTGAGAGGCAAGGGAGTGGACGTCATGCATTCATGACTGTGAGGAAGTGAGGGTAATTGCCTCACGGCCGATGGAGCGCTCTGTCTCAAATGCCGATCGCAGCCGAACACGTTGCCGACAATAGTTGAGTTTTATTAGGTGATATACACAATTAGTCGTTACTCTGTGGCAGTAGAACTTCAATACAATCAATCAGAGCTTGGAAGTCAAAATGTTGCATGTTAGAAGCGCCAGTCGGCTGCCCCATAATTATTCGAAAGTCCACGGCCACCAAGGATCCGGTGCTTAGAGTTTCACGGTAGTCTTTTGGAAGGATGAAGTATTCATATTCATCTGTAATGTGAAGCATTTCTGCAGTGACAATGACAAGCATCAGGATAGTGCTAGCAATCCCGCTCAGTTGTGAGTGCAAAATCAACCAAGACGGCAGAGATGACGTACTGAATGTACCTCTCTGGCATCAATTTCCCCAATCACTGCGAGCAAAGAAGATATTTTCGTTGATCGTTCATGGGTCCATGATATACAGGGAGAGGACCTGCTTCTGAGGAGGCGAGATCCTCGCTTGTAATACTGGATGTCGCGGAGAAGCACAGCATATGAGTGTATCCTGTCGAGCATCACCAATCGGAGGACAAGTTATTCATGGCAATGTTCTCTATATAAACACTAATCGGCAACATACTTACCATTTCAAGAGAATGTCGACGGGTAACAGGGAAGTTGGCTATTCGAGCACTAGGCAGCTAGATTTTCAAACTACAGCCAATATCATACAATAATGTTTACAATACCAATGTCCTAGTTTTTGAAGTAGGGGCACAAATTATCGATCTCGGCAGTGGCGGGGTCAGGGACAACCAGGTCGTGCCATTCCCCGAGCTCTTTTACAACCGAATGTAGAGCATAGTTCAGGATTGGTGGTGTCGAGAGAACCTCTCTACAAGATGGGCAAGGTGGATGAAAAGGAGGGCGCACAGAACGCGTCTCATTTGCCTCCACCATAGGTACCGCATCCAGCTGCACAGCTGTTCGATCTCCTTCCATACGTAGCACAGACACAGAGACCACTAATGCCGTGTGCCTCTCGTCATATTCCCTTCGTTGGCTAGCCAAGTAACCCGACATACAAGGCAAACAAAAGGAGTGCCCGCAGGACGTAACCCTGAGAGACACAATCAGCGGACACAATAAACAAAAAGATGGATACGTACATGGGTGAAACGAGAGGACGGAGGCATATAGCACAGTCTGTGTTCACGACTGGGATAGGCTGTCGTCACAGTGAGCAAGCAGATTACGAAGAGTTGCAAATAACGTACTTCTATGCTGTCCTCGAGCTCGAGCAGGAGATTAAGGACTTGAACTCTAATATCCTTCAATCTCATGACGCTGGGAATATCATCCTGTATAAGCTATACGAGTTCTGGTCCTGAGCAAAATGCATGAGCTTGAGCAAATGCCTCACATGCGCCACCATCTCTACCTGAAGCTAGGATGGTAGTCAGCAGGAGCATCACAGCATATCATGGATGAGCCGAACCCTTCTCTCAAGCAGTCGCATGCATTCCACCTGCTTCTCTTCAACATTCCGCATGGAGTGCTGGTTTTCTTCCATCATATCCTTGATCCGAACCAAGTCCTGACGACGATTAGCCCACGCCTGACTACACAGAAAGGAACCATGACTTACCTTCAACAGCCCAAGGAGTTCTTGGCAAGTGTTTGGAAGAATTGTCTCCATTTCATCGATCACTGCATGTAAATCCAACTTGCCTTTCTGCGTAGAAGTGGCCATAGATACGAGTCATGTTGGAGAAAGAGAGCAAGTCAACCATATTTAATCTGTTGCTGCCTCATACACGGGGAGCCGAACAGAGACATAGACGGTTGTGACGCACAGATGTAATTCAAAAGTGGAATAACCAGCACGAATCCATGATACTTGAGACATTGAAAAATGTGAGACATCTGCATTTTGGAGTGATTTTCGTGTCTCACGGCGGCAGATAACCAACTGAGACTGAAACTATTCAAATTGGGTTTGAGACATTGGCACAGTGAAAGAGGAACAATTCAAAACTCACTGACTCCGTTTGAATTGGTTTCACAGCTCCTTCCCAACACTCCTAAACCTATTTCTATGACAACATCTCTGTCTAGTGAAGGCGAGCCATTGATTAAATATGGCAGTTCAGTCCAATTTTGAAAGGTCGACTGCAAAGAATGACTTGTAAGGTTCTTGTCTCTGTAAAACCGGCATCAGCCCAGGAAGGGCTTAGCCAATGCAAATGATAATCATGTGCACGACTCTGCGAGGAATCAGAGATCCAATGTGAACGGTGACAAAAAGGTAGGTGTGTCAGGACTAGCCTGAGTTCAGAGTTGGCGGTTGACCAAGAAGCAATGCACGTGTCAAACTCGCCGCGGCAAATGCCGACTATGAACCCAGAGACTCCGACCTGCCGAACCGACTCCGAGTGCCTGATCCGACTATGCTAACCAAGTCCAACTTTCGACTCCAACTTCTTTTGAGCTACTTGTTTCCTGCTATTGTCTCATGATATTCTATAGTCATAATTCAAGTATAGAATATCCACATGGCAATTAACACCAGCTCAGTTCTGAGATGTATCCTGTTTGTGGCCGGCCGTATTTGATCCGGTGCCAGAATAGTGATAGCCGGGCTCGACTTTTTTGAAACCAACTCCAACGGATGGTTACTCTTGTTCATCATCCCATACTGGTTCGTTGCTTTACTTGATAACGTGGAGAACTAACTACTAATGGTCATTAAGGAACTGTATCTTCTTCTACTGCGAGATCGCCTCGGTGTAAAGACACTTCCTGATTTTTCTCCTCCAATCTTTTCACCATCAACTTTTCAGCCCAATACCGGACCTCCTCCCACATGTGTTCGTCATGGTACGGGAATAGAAGGAGTCTTAGATGGTCGTTCTCTGGTGCATCTTTGAAGACGTCTTCGACCACACCAGACCTTGTCTGCGTTCCGAATAGCAGTGCACGATGATATCGGAACAATTTCGGAGGAAAAGGAGGACGATTGGCATCAGTACAGATCCAATGGATTCCCATCAGGACTAGGAAGAGGCGAACGCTTGGCGGAACACGAAATTTAAGCAAGTAAGCAAGGTAACTGGTGATGTGAGTGCTCGGAAACGACATCGTAAGGTGTTGCAAGGACGGAAGTGAAGTTATGGTAGATGAGAACGGCTGGGATCGTGATAGTTCCCGAGATGTGACATCAATGTGTAGGCGATATAAAGACGCCCATGATGGCAGCACTGCAGAAGGGAATAGAGGAGGTAACCGGTGTGTGCCACGAAAGGATATTGGTGATCTGTACACTAAACGGTTGAACCCATATACTTTCGCAGTCTCCCTATTGCCCATGACAACAGTACAAGGCACATAAAGGACACGAATTCTGTCAAACTTCATGGTGCGAGTTGCGTAAAGCAAGAGAGGGTGTTCTGATCCTGGCTGAAGAGCTAACTCTTCAACATAGGGAGCGCAGGCGTTGAGTACGAAGCACTGCCATCCAATAGCATCATCCTCAGTAGCTCCCATCAAATGCAGCTCTGTGTGATTGAAAGGGAAAGGCATTGGCAATCGTAAGTGCAGCGAACAGATGTGTTGCGAGAAGTGCCGGTTACTGTGCAACGCGTGGCTCAATGATTTCAACCCGCGATTGGTACAGATTATGATGTTGCGATATAGAGCTCTGAGCAAACTTTATCGCCCGTGAATTTAACAGTTATTGGGGAGTGACTACAATGCTCACCTCGTATAAAGTTCAGAGCACAACAAAAGGACGGTGAGCACATCCTTTCCTTCGGCATGCAGTATATGGTACTCGAAAATTTGCAACAGCAGCTCCTTGGGAAGCGACCTTGGGGGCAGATCACGAGGAGCAGCCCGAGGCAAAGGAGACGGGGCCATGTAGCGACAAAAGCGTGCAGACCCGTTATATGCCACAGCATTTCATCCACCAACAGTGATGAACTGTGTGATTACAAAACACGTGGCTTAGTTCTGAAAACGAGGGGGCAGAAGACAAATCAAGAATTGGTGATTAACTATTTCAATAACCTAAACTCGGTTTACGGATTCACTGTTCAAAGTCAATATATATATATTGATACCCTACTTTTCCACAGACAGAACAGCGGACAAGGGCCCAGTCATGCCTCGGCTCAGATTACCCATCGAGATTCTGCTGTATATTTTTGAATTTTTGATCACCACGGGGAGGTTGAATGGCAATATGTGCCTGCTGCTGCTCAGCTCATCCATCAATCAACAGTGAGTAGCGGTTGGATGAACAGTTCTCGATACTCACGTGGAACACAGTCTTTATCACAATCTATATCGCCACGTTATTCGCACGAGCCAAGGGCTTTCATCTTTTCATGACTCCGTAATCAAAAACAACCGCGTCGCACTTGTAGAGAGGTTAGAGATGGACCTCCTGTCAAAGCAGTATTGGAACCATCTACATCTGCTCCCCACTGGATTCATGGCAGACATTGCCCAGATGCAAGCCAACATTTTGGCACAGTGCACTGCTAGTATCAAGCACATCAGTATACGTACGGATGGGCTCCACCCTTGCGTCTACAGAGCATTTCGTGCCTTGTCTTTCGCCAAAATGACTGTCGCAAGGCTCCCCATCGAAGCCTGTATCTCTCCAGTGGTCGTCATCCATTCACAAGAAAAAATCATGAAGCTCACGATGCTATCAAAGCCCTTGCTTCGAAAACCTCACAATCACACTACATGTTCACCCGAACGTTCAACCTGGGAGGCGCTTACACGACTCCATATTGACATATCCGGGTCCATGACCTGGATGTTCAACCGCCGCGCCTCAGCCCCCTGTTGGCGGAGTATGTCTCGACTCAAGGAAGTCAGTGTGAGCTTCAACTGCAGTAATCAATCAATAGTGCAGGCCATTCAACATATAGATATTCCTGCACATTGGGAAATCTTTGCGGTGTTCTTTCAGCATGGATGGGACGACTTTTTCGTGAGAAGACTACTACCGCAGGCAACATTTCACACAAAATTTGTCGCCGTAGATATCGAACCAGTTCAGTCTTGGTTGGGTGACTCCGAAACTCAAGAGGCATGGCTCTTTCATACGACCATGACCCGTATTGCAATCGATGGACGGGGCTTTTCTTCATGGGATGATTTTTGGCTCAAGGTTCGACAGCATATTAGTAGTCGTAATTTGGAGAGCACCGTATTTCACAACAAGGATCTTTGTATATTATTCAAGTAGCTATGTATGTGCTTTTCTCATTGTCTGTTTCGGCAGGGTACATGCTGAAAAGCACCCGGCATGCATCGACAAGAAGATGGGCATTGAGGTTTTGAGCTCTTTCGGCTACTGAGAAGCAATCTGAGTACGAGTGGTAAAATATGAGATATGTAATCATTTACTCACCGTAATGGACGGTATATGGCTTAATTGTGTTCTGTTCAATGAGAAGAATCTGCAACACGTCTGGGAGACACCTAAAGTCCCAGGCAAGACTGGCCTCGAGCATATCCAGGATATGTTTGGTCGCTGCAAGTCTGGCTTCTTCGTCTCCTTCAATGCACAGAAGTATGAATCTCTTTGTGTAAGCAAATGCGTCGTCAATATGATAAAGAATATCTGTTGAAGCAGTGAGGAAGAGGGTTCGGGTAAATGCATCTCATCCACCTAACAGGCCTGCCACCGTTTCCTCCGAGAATCTATCGACAAGAATCTCGCAACAGTTCCACTGCTCCGTCGAATCTCTGACAGCACGGGCCACCAGAGAAGAGATATGCCAGCTGAACAGGGTAAGGAGAGTAATGTGGCATTCCAGACCAACACTCCGACCACCGACAATGAAGTTCACATTCATATCACCACCTGCTTGATCACGGCGCAAGGCGTCCATCCAATTTTCCAGTGAATGAACTGTAGCCGACTGCAAGAAAGAACGTTCAGCAGAGGTTGTGATAGCATTGGAATAGTCTATGGGATAGACAGGCATGCTGCTATGGAAGTTTAAGGGAGATGGAGACCTTACCAGCTCAGTGTCGATAGTTCTTAACTTTAAGGCATCATTATAGGAGAAAATTGTCAAAGAAAGTGAATTCACAAACACGGGGACTAGTCACATACATCAAAGAGTAACAAATATTCTAGCTACGTATTCGAAACAATACGAGTGCTAAAGTGAAGAGTCGTAATAGATTTTGAAGCGCAAATGTGACTTTGTGTTAGCATAGCTTTGAGACGGGAGGCAAATAACACCCTATGATTCCGGCTCGGATGTACTTGAGCCGTCTGGGACACTCATCTTTTGTACTGTCAAATCAGAGTTCTTCGTGGCATTGGAGGGTGAAGGGGAGCGTGGACAAGGTGAAGAACGCGTGGACATATTCATCGAGGCAGACTGGCAATCCCTACAAGCAGTGCAAGAGCATGGTATGGCCGAGTAGATCGAGGAAGAAGTGCTCTGAAGATCACGTCGGCCTTCATAGAATCAGTTTCGGAAGTACTGCTGAGGTAAAGGGACCTCACCTACGAGGGGAGGCAGGTCCAATGAACGATATGAATCACCTTGCCCTTCAGATTGACCAACAGAACCATGAGGTGGCAATGGGTCCAAGATTTGGCGGATAGAAGGAATGCGTGGCCAATAACGCCCCGCGTTGGGATTGGAGGTAGAATTTGCTTCCCGGTAATACCACTTAGTTTCGGTGAAATCACCTAATACTATGACTGCTCTCAGTGTACAAAAGCACTCTACTGTGGCGTAGTTGTGCAAGTGTGGTTCGGCGTGATCAGAGTTGCCGCGCTTAGAGATATCTACTCAAGCTTGGTCTCAAGAGGGGTAAAATCACTTCTATTCGTCGAAGTTCTAGGAAAGTACACCTGTATAGATGCGTAATAGGGTCGTCCTTGCTTCTATAAGCTAGGAAATAAGGCGCCAAGGGCTATATGAAGCTGATCTTGGTTCGATCTAAACTGCCTCGAGTGATCTGACTCTCTCTAAGGTAAAACTACAGCACAACTGCCGGAAAACAGCCACCAAAACTGTCTTCTATAAAGCACGCAAGCAAGGAAGCTCAGCCACCAAAACCGAGGCCTTCTCTACGATGCTAAAGTGTAACCCAACTGGTTAAAACACTTCCAGAACGCCACCGAGACGAACTAGTATAAAGTTTCACTAATAGGAGAAGTGTAGAGCAATACACAAAGCCAACAACTTGGTCTTTATCGCGACCTCTCAAGTTCTTGTCTGCAGTAAGATCTCAACTAGTCTTCTCAATAAGGCTAGGGCCTGACTTGGGTAGAGTTCTGATCGGACAATAGCAATCTATTCGTACGATAACCACATACAACGCGTAACGTGCAAGTGGGGGGCAGAATCCTCTGCGGTCCCCGTACATTTGGTGTCCTTTTTATACTGTCCAAGGTGAATAAACTGAATAATAGGTAATCTGAGTCGGAATAACTGCGGAACGAGACGGAAAAGAGATGAAACAGAGTCGGGAGAGAGATACAACGAGAAAATATACATATCAGGGAAATCTATAGGTCACAACGTCCATATATGGCGCAAATAGCGTGACAAGCGAGTAGTAACACTCTGTTTTAAGGTACAGGAGTTGAATCCTGGCCGACGGTTAGGCGTTTAGCCTTTATAAAATTTTCTTTTCCATGCGCCAAGCGCTTTTCCACCAATCGGAGGCCTGGCAGGGTCCTCCCGAGCTCCTCATCGCTCAACACCGTTCCTCCACATAACGCCGCCTCTAAATTTTCTTATCCACTCCATGTGGATGTGTTCCAATAAGGTATATCAGAGGGAATCCGCTTCCGCCACCGTGACAACGGTTTGAACAGCTTTGCCTCCGCTCCGATCAATAGGTTCCACTTCGGCCGACAGGTCTCTAGACCCTTGCCGTATCCGGCATCGGTGATTTCCGATCAGTTTCCCCCTCTGCCATCAGTCCCGAGTGATGCCCGAGCCAGTATAACTCTTCTGGGTGTATGAAGGGGTAAATTAACTTGTAAGAATCCCTTTGGTGCGTCCGGTAGGTGATCTAGGTGTAGTCCGTAGTGAATTCACTTAAGGACCTTCTCCCTACAGTTTTCAGGAGGTGATTGTACTTCGACAACCACTGGTAGAAGTAAAAGTGGTGGCCAGATACCCATGTGGGGCGTACCATGTACCAGGATCCACTAATATAACCACCTAAAACACCTTCCGTCCAATGACTAGCTATTCAGGGCTCATACTAGTCCTTCTATAACCATTATGTGTTTATGCAACAATAATAAAGTGCAAAACTAGCGTATTTGCGTTCGAAAAAGAAGTGATTAAAGTCAGGCGTATCACCGGCGTTGCATGATGGAGTTTATAGCCGCAGCACTACCATCAAGTGGCAATTGAAGTGCGAAACGCAAAGTTTTGTTCTCCTTCTGGAGATCAGAAACCTTGCGCTCTAATTCCTGATGATAAGTAAATGTCAGTCGTTACCGAAGTATGAAAAACAAGTGGCTTACCTGCAAGTAAGCCGCTTTTTGTGCCCGAAAAGCACGTTGCGCATCTCTCACGCGATTTGGAGGGAGATCATCATTCCTCTTCCTGCCGCGACGAGATGACATTTTCAGCAGATGACCGCCAGTCGAGCCTTTGAAGCCATAGATAAGGGAAAAAGTCATGCATCGTATATTTGTGGAGCAAGGACAATTTGAAATGGGATGCAAAAGAAAACATAATGTCTCAGGCGGGAACTGGTTTGAAGTACATTTCAAAAACAAACTGAGACCTAACAATTGATGAATGAGCATAGTTGCTGACAAAATGAGGAATCTTTGAAAGACACACCAGCAGCAAATATTTTGAAAAAATCAATCACGTAAGTCAAACGGTTGGCAGCGACAGGTCCACAGCTATGAAAGAAGAGGGATTGGTTAATCGTATGCAGTGAACTTTTTAGCAGGTACAGGCGCAAGAGACCGTAGACCCATACATGGAGCCTGCACAAGTTCCAGAAACGAACTCCAACAAATTGAATTTCCATGCAACCGAAGTACATGCACCCAGTTGTAAACTCCCATTGGAGTTGGTGCTAAATATCATGGAAATGTGCCTTGACATCACATCGGGGGTGGAGGTGGTAAACCTCTTACTGGTAGGCAATGCTATCAACGCATGGTGAGCACCGACCAGTAGTAAAATGACTGCAAAAACTGAACTCCATAGGTTGTACAAGGACTTGTACAGATCAGTACGCCTGCGAACTGTACAGTCGACAAGGTTGTTTTACTGGTCCCTTTTGAACAACCCCCATCGACATGTGTTCGTCAAGCACGTCCATATCACATTTCCTGGGATGTTGTCAAAACACTGCAGCATCGACGTTAACAATGCTTGGTGGTAATACCACTTAGTTTCGGTGAAATCACCTAATACTATGACTGCTCTCAGTGTACAAAAGCACTCTACTGTGGTGTAGTTGGGCAAGTGTGGTTCGGCGTGATCAGAGTTGCCGCGCTTAGAGATATCTACTCAAGCTTGGTCTCAAGAGGGGTAAAATCACTTCTATTCGTCGAAGTTCTAGGAAAGTACACCTGTATAGCAGCTGATGTTGTAACTTTTTTGTAAAAGTAGGTGGCAGTTATCACAACGACTTTTGCAAGAATTTGTGATAAGGGTTTTTGCAAAAGCGGAGGACAAGTAATACAGACAGATAGGTGGTACTGTCCGCTTTGGGTGCTTCCAAATTGGGAAGGATCATTCCCACACCTTCTGGAAAGGGAACAGGCCGCTTTTTTGAGATCTGGAGATATTCCCACACCGCTTTTGGCATCCCAAAATGGAAGGTGCTCTTTCCATGATGTAACAGTGCGCTTTTTGGGCGCTTTTTTTGCGGAAAAATTATTCCCACACCTCCTGACATCATCTGGGTGCCTCCCTACTCCGCTTTTGGCTTCCCAAAATGGAAGGTGGCCTTACCTCATTATTTTCCACCTGGAATCAATGCATTGGGGGGCTATTGGGGCATGCTGGGGGGCTATAAAAATCGCATTTTTGAGGGAATATGTTCTAATATGTTCTAAAAGCATGCCCCTGCAATTGGGGGGCAGGGGAATGCAAAAAAAGCGGTCCAAATATGGTAATTCAGGAAAATGGCCTGTTGGATCTTGGGCTACAGGCCAGATATTGACATGGGGTAAGTTGGAGGACCTAGATACATTAAATACAAGCCTGGGGACACTAAATAGTACATAGGTTGGTGGGATAATGGTGCTTAAATATCAAAAATACTGAAAATCTCCGAAATTAGGGGAATAAAATTACAGGATGGGATGTAGTGCAGCTGGGGCTTGGATATTGTAAATCAGAGATGATATATATGTCCCCTTGCTTGGTTTACAATCCTGGAGAGCTGCCTATTTTTCCAGATTTATTACAGCTAAATTCGCTTTTTTTGGACATTGGTAATACTATACCACAGGGAATGATTGGGATGGGCTAATTCTTGCTCATAACCCACTTTATGGTGTATAGATGATGAATATATACTTGCCCAAGCACTCCTGTATGTGCAACACCTTGTTCAATCCAATGTATTGTACAGTTATGTAACACAGGCAGTAACACATGAATAGCACCTCAGGGAAGCATCCCAGCACCAAGGGGAGTTCAGAATCGAGTTCAGGCACCCAAAATACACTTTCCTACCATGAAAGGACATTTTCTGAATACATCTGTATGTTGCTACATAAAAAATACATAAAAAATCGCATTTTTAGGGGTTTTTTTGTACTGGAGCATGGGAATTGCTCCTAAAATCACCAAAAATGAATGAGAGACCGTTCACTATGCATAGAACCGGAATATGAATTGCCTCCATGTATCCCATGACAGGAATCCATATGCCAGACTAATCAATTCCTGCACAATTACAGAAAACATGTACTATGGATGTAGTATTGCAAGAATTGATCTGGGGCCTTGGGGAACCTCAAAATCGAGTTCAGGATGAAAAATCAGTCAAGAATATATCCAGGGTTGAAAGGGATCCAATCACTGTAGCTTGAGATATGTATCTGACAAGTTATATGCTTATAGTTAACATATATTGCACATATACTTGTGCATTTAACTTGATCTATGCATATTGAAGTCAATTGTGGATGGATTTCCTTCAACCCTGGATATATTCTTGACTGATTTTTCATCCTGAACTCGATTTTGAGGTTCCCCAAGGCCCCAGATCAATTCTTGCAATACTACATCCATAGTACATGTTTTCTGTAATTGTGCAGGAATTGATTAGTCTGGCATATGGATTCCTGTCATGGGATACATGGAGGCAATTCATATTCCGGTTCTATGCATAGTGAACGGTCTCTCATTCATTTTTGGTGATTTTAGGAGCAATTCCCATGCTCCAGTACAAAAAAACCCCTAAAAATGCGATTTTTTATGTATTTTTTATGTAGCAACATACAGATGTATTCAGAAAATGTCCTTTCATGGTAGGAAAGTGTATTTTGGGTGCCTGAACTCGATTCTGAACTCCCCTTGGTGCTGGGATGCTTCCCTGAGGTGCTATTCATGTGTTACTGCCTGTGTTACATAACTGTACAATACATTGGATTGAACAAGGTGTTGCACATACAGGAGTGCTTGGGCAAGTATATATTCATCATCTATACACCATAAAGTGGGTTATGAGCAAGAATTAGCCCATCCCAATCATTCCCTGTGGTATAGTATTACCAATGTCCAAAAAAAGCGAATTTAGCTGTAATAAATCTGGAAAAATAGGCAGCTCTCCAGGATTGTAAACCAAGCAAGGGGACATATATATCATCTCTGATTTACAATATCCAAGCCCCAGCTGCACTACATCCCATCCTGTAATTTTATTCCCCTAATTTCGGAGATTTTCAGTATTTTTGATATTTAAGCACCATTATCCCACCAACCTATGTACTATTTAGTGTCCCCAGGCTTGTATTTAATGTATCTAGGTCCTCCAACTTACCCCATGTCAATATCTGGCCTGTAGCCCAAGATCCAACAGGCCATTTTCCTGAATTACCATATTTGGACCGCTTTTTTTGCATTCCCCTGCCCCCCAATTGCAGGGGCATGCTTTTAGAACATATTAGAACATATTCCCTCAAAAATGCGATTTTTATAGCCCCCCAGCATGCCCCAATAGCCCCCCAATGCATTGATTCCAGGTGGAAAATAATGAGGTAAGGCCACCTTCCATTTTGGGAAGCCAAAAGCGGAGTAGGGAGGCACCCAGATGATGTCAGGAGGTGTGGGAATAATTTTTCCGCAAAAAAAGCGCCCAAAAAGCGCACTGTTACATCATGGAAAGAGCACCTTCCATTTTGGGATGCCAAAAGCGGTGTGGGAATATCTCCAGATCTCAAAAAAGCGGCCTGTTCCCTTTCCAGAAGGTGTGGGAATGATCCTTCCCAATTTGGAAGCACCCAAAGCGGACAGTACCACCTATCTGTCTGTATTACTTGTCCTCCGCTTTTGCAAAAACCCTTATCACAAATTCTTGCAAAAGTCGTTGTGATAACTGCCAACTATATTTGTAAAAGTATAGGTACATCTGGTGTGTATAGATGCGTAATAGGGTCGTCCTTGCTTCTATAAGCTAGGAAATAAGGCGCCAAGGGCTATATGAAGCTGATCTTGGTTCGATCTAAACTGCCTCGAGTGATCTGACTCTCTCTAAGGTAAAACTACAGCACAACTGCCGGAAAACAGCCACCAAAACTGTCTTCTATAAAGCACGCAAGCAAGGAAGCTCAGCCACCAAAACCGAGGCCTTCTCTACGATGCTAAAGTGTAACCCAACTGGTTAAAACACTTCCAGAACGCCACCGAGACGAACTAGTATAAAGTTTCACTAATAGGAGAAGTGTAGAGCAATACACAAAGCCAACAACTTGGTCTTTATCGCGACCTCTCAAGTTCTTGTCTGCAGTAAGATCTCAACTAGTCTTCTCAATAAGGCTAGGGCCTGACTTGGGTAGAGTTCTGATCGGACAATAGCAATCTATTCGTACGATAACCACATACAACGCGTAACGTGCAAGTGGGGGGCAGAATCCTCTGCGGTCCCCGTACATTTGGTGTCCTTTTTATACTGTCCAAGGTGAATAAACTGAATAATAGGTAATCTGAGTCGGAATAACTGCGGAACGAGACGGAAAAGAGATGAAACAGAGTCGGGAGAGAGATACAACGAGAAAATATACATATCAGGGAAATCTATAGGTCACAACGTCCATATATGGCGCAAATAGCGTGACAAGCGAGTAGTAACACTCTGTTTTAAGGTACAGGAGTTGAATCCTGGCCGACGGTTAGGCGTTTAGCCTTTATAAAATTTTCTTTTCCATGCGCCAAGTGCTTTTCCACCAATCGGAGGCCTGGCAGGGTCCTCCCGAGCTCCTCATCGCTCAACACCGTTCCTCCACATAACGCCGCCTCTAAATTTTCTTATCCACTCCATGTGGACGTGTTCCAATAAGGTATATCAGAGGGAATCCGCTTCCGCCACTGTAACAACGGTTTGAACAGCTTTGCCTCCGCTCCGATCAATAGGTTCCACTTCGGCCAACAGGTCTCTAGACCCTTGCCGTATCCGGCATCGGTGATTTCCGATCAGTTTCCCCCTCTGCCATCAGTCCCGAGTGATGCCCAAGCCAGTATAACTCTTCTGGGTGTATGAAGGGGTAAATTAACTTGTAAGAATCCCTTTGGTGCGTCTGGTAGGTGATCTAGGCGTAGTCCGTAGTGAATTCACTTAAGGACCTTCTCCCTACAGTTTTCAGGAGGTGATTGTACTTCGACAACCACTGGTAGAAGTAAAAGTGGTGGCCAGATACCCATGTGGGGCGTACCATGTACCAGGATCCACTAATATAACCACCTAAAACACCTTCCGTCCAATGACTAGCTATTCAGGGCTCATACTAGTCCTTCTATAACCATTATGCGTTTATGCAACAATAATAAAGTGCAAAACTAGCGTATTTGCGTTCGAAAAAGAAGTGATTAAAGTCAGGCGTATCAGTGGAGACATGAGGTGGATCTTGCGCAGTGGCAAGCCGATATCATTTCTTCCACAGCACCATACTTAATGATGCTGGAGCTGAATATGCATCACGTTCATCCACTGATCTTGCGTGCCATAGGGAGGTCAACATTTGAACGACTGGAAACTTTGAAGGGACCATGGCAAGCAGTGCTTCATGCTGAAGCTGCGCTGGAGACCTATAGACGAGAGAACAAGTTCATATGTAGGAGAAGAGCGAAAATTGGCAGACGGATACCGGTGCTGAGGATGGACACTTCAGGATGTTCCTGGTGCCATCTGCGCAAATTGCATATCAAAATTTCTGGTGAAGAATTGATATTCCTGCAGCCTCTTTCGGTCTCACTCCCAACGTGTCTTACAGTTGAAGAAATGAGTATCGGAATGCCGGAGGAAAATGGCGAGGAGTATTTGGATTACCTGACGAAGTTTCTGGTGCTGTCTTTGGTGCACGTCTTCTTGATCATGATGGACTACTTGTGGCTCCATTCGCAGCTGAGAAGGGCACCCATTCCACCAATGTCTTATAGATATCACCGTAAGGTGTTATTTGGCACGAGGGTGAAGCCCTATTTCAATTTGGATGAGTATTATAAAAGAGATGAAGTCGGCTATATGGAGGAACTTTGTTGCAACTACGACAGAGTCAACAATTGGGCGGAGGTCTGGGACATAGCGAGAAAGAAAGTCGAAAGACAAAAGGACTCTGCGCGTGCGATTCATTTCCATGACGGTGAACTAGTATTGGAATAGATCAGTCAATTAAAATCTCGCAATAATCAAATGAGTGAAAAATGCGCACCTCCTTATCACAGCATTACAGGACTTGGACGTCTGGACTGTCAAGGAGAAAACTAGAAAACAGGACTCTTTCAATGACACGTTGCACTGACGTGTTTCCCACGGACAGGAGATCATCGATCAGAGTTTGATGGACGACCTCTTGAAAATCAAACGACTTGTTTTCGCTCCAGCTGATAAACAGGATCATAGTAAGTTCAGTCATCATTGAATTCATCCATCATGGCATTGACCTCAACAACGAGGAATTGTGAGCGGCGTGGGCAGTACTGCCCTGTCAACGGCCATTTGTTTGACACCACTGTTCCACAGGAACTGCTTCTGGAGATTCTAGAGCAATTTCTGACTAGTGGCTCGCCACTTGCAGTTGGTAATGCCCTGCTAGTACACCGTTCACTCAATGACAGGTGAATTGATGACTGCTCCATTGACTGATGAGTCTGATGCAATTTTCCAAGCCTCTTCAGAACACTGTATCAACGAGTAACCATTCGAAGTCACTTGGCAGTGAAGTCCCTAGCAACCTCGCTCAGAAACAATCATCATTTACGCGGATACATACAAACTCTCACCTTGGTGGTCACGCAGAATGACACTTGCAGTAGTTTCATGTGCATGCAATGCGCCGCGCAAGTTGACACTCCCCGAGAACAATGCTATATTCTTAGGGCCTGTGCACCCACAATAAAGGAGATCAGGATCATTGCCCCACGTGTTCATCCATTAATACTTTTCACCGTGCGGACTATGAAGCTCTGTAATATTCGATACTTCGGAGGGCCATGCAACCTATTCTTAGATAACAAAACGACGGTGGAAGCATACCACAATATCTGCTTCTTTCCCAATACACAGGTCAGGAAGGAGTCACTATTCCAGTCAAAGTTGCCTCTGTTTCGAGTGAAGGGGGTAGCTCCAACGTGGATCAACCTAGGTTGATTGCACATTGCCGTTTCCCCAGCGGAACTTTATACCGATAATCCACTGACATCCAAACTATCCTCATTGCCGGTTCTGGAGGAGCTCAGCATCGCATTTCCTTCGTACGATGCAGAAGAATACCTTGAATATCTGGAGACATTTTGGGTACCTCAGAGCGTCAAGCTATTCGTTGTTTGCATGGGGAATCACTGGAGCCGTGCGGGGAGTACTGTGGCAGAGGTTCCCATCCCGCCAAGGACATATCAATATCATTGAGCACTCGCTTTTGGTATCCATTCTATACCTTACTTTCAGGATGTCTGTGACGAGCAGCAAGAGGATTTTTCGCATCTTAGGGACCTAGTATTTCGATATATCCAAGTCGAATATGGTCCTTGGGACGTGTTTTGGTGTCGGGCTTGGGACGTTCGGAGAGAGCGGCTGGATGGGAGAATTCTTTCGCATTTGATACATGATTGAGATGTAGCTTTGATTAGCTCCGGAGACCTTTGACCGTTCAGTTATCAGTGACTGACATTCAAAACAGAGGCTGCAATTGAAGTGAAAAAAATTGAAAAGTGTTGAGCCTAGTTAATCATATCTGCCAATAAGCCGCATTCTTAAAGTCGATGAAAGTAGTCATTGACTAATACAACTAGTACAATCAGTCGATAATGACGGGCTATCAAAGGCTAACAAAGGAAAGAGGTTGTGTTCACAACCTGTCATTGAGAACATCAATACGTAAAATTTCTATCAAAACATTCTAGTAGCAGTTAAAACGATGGACTGAGATCAAGGGTAAAGACTCACATAAAACAAATAGTCATGTATTTTGTATTGAACTCTGTGCAACTTGGCTTTTACGACGACATGTAAGCTGCATCGGAGTTTAGATAATGGCGCGAGTTCTCCATCCCAAAAGATCTGTGCGAACCTCGGTTAATGGAACAGGGAGATCGTGACTCATACGCACCTTGGACATTTGCGTGTAATACATACAAATCCCATCATATATGCTCTGGCAGTCGGATACATGGGAATGTATCTTTGACCACGATCATCTTTACTTGTGCCTAGGAGGAAAAACGGATCCTCACCTTGATGGCATCAATATTAAGATACAACGAAGTTCCACGCAGAACTGATTGTTGCTTCGAGAATAAGTTGGTACATTGACTCAAGTGCAGACTGTGTATTGGATGATTAACATTGACATTGGGGCACTTGAGGCTGATTTCTGCCATTATCGTAGTGGTAGGAATGCACTAGCAGTTATTAGCACGATGTTGAGTAATTCAAGAAGACAGAGCACCTTATCCCTCATATCTTTTTCCTTCCTTTCAATCCCCAAAATGACACCTAACAACTCTCGTTCGAAGGTGAATCCTGCACTATCAACCATGACTTCATGTGTTCGAGATACAGGCCCGAGTTCTTGGAACGACTGTTGAGCAATCTTGAGATCCCATTCGGGGAAAGTGTGGGCAAGGCTAAGGGAGTCTTGTGAAGTTAGATGTGATGCAGCTTCAGCGAGCCTAGCGTTGACGTTCATGTGCACGCAAGGTTGAGAGGGGAACGGAAAGTTGAGTGCTTTATGAAAGGCCCCATGAACGGCAGTGAATGTTTTGAAAAAAGGGCAGCTGAGCTTGTATTTGATGAAATCTGTCCACAATAACGAACGGTGCTTAACATGTCAGAGTTTTAGATTGAACTCTGTTAGCAGCGATAGCGCAGGTAAGCGCGAATAAACGATAGCTGATGACCAGAGGGGTTGAGATAGATGTGTAAACCAAGTCTATGTTATTGTAGGGTTTTCTGTCTAGCTTTTATACATGAGTGAGGATGAAAGATAAACCTAATAGTACAAGTATAGACGCGATAGAAATAACTGTGGCTTTGTGTAAGTAAGTGGGTTAAACAAAACGATACGAGCGGGTCAAGAGATATTCTAAGATGTGGCATGCATATGTAAATATAAACGTTCTATATTTCCAACACTCCCCCTCAAACCTTGGATTATGGAATGATCTGAGGTTTGACTCTAATCCAGATTTTCGAAGTATTCTCCGCGAAGGTTGCGATGTTTGACCCGGCGGAGTCTGGACTCGTTGCGATTCTTCTTGATGTTTCTGTAATTGCGAGTGTTGTCGTTGTTGGTGTGATTGGATACCCGCGGTTTCTTTACTGTCCTGGTGCCTGATGATTGTCCTGCGATAATGTCCTTCTTTCCGGTTCGAATAGCCTCCTGGAATCTGACTCTTCTATGTCCACCTCTAGCCAATGTATCTCCGTTGTCGATCTGCATCTCATCAATCTTCGTAATGATCTCGTTGATTTTCCGATTGATCGTGCCTAAACCTTTTCCATCTAGATCCATCTCGTCGATTCCTTGGGTGACGTTGTCGATATCAGCTTCGAATTTGGATTTTTGCTCCCCCTCGACGAGTGGGATCTGATCCGGTTCTGGTGTGGTAGGAAGTGATATGAGTGCTGGCATTTCGGGTGAATCGGCTTCGACTAGGCTTGGGAAAGGGTCTCCTGGCTTGTGTTCTATAGCCTCCACTGCATAGATACCGTCTTTCTTCGGTATATCCAAAATGCATTCCCAACCTTTGTGAATCCTGATGTTGTCGCCACTGAAAATGACTTCGTAACCGTCCTCGGTGAGTTTACTGATAGATACCAACGTGTGTCTAAATTTCGGGACGAGTAGACAGTCGGCGAGTACGATGGTGTGCCATTGGAAATTGTTGGTGGTGTACACAGTACAATTGCCTTTCTCGACGGCGAATGTGGTTCCTTCAGGTGTTCCAATGGGTCGGTGAGTAATGGCCTGGCGCTCGGTGATACCATTTCGATAGGGAGTCATGTGGGAGGATGCGGCGCTGTCGAATACGAATTTTACTACTCCTTCCTCCTCTTCGAACTTCTCCGTAGCCATCTGCGCACTATCCCTTTCTTCCTTTGCCTTTGCCCAAATATCATTGTAGGCGGCGGCCACGTCTACGTGTTCCTTCTTGCCTGGCTCTTCGATCAACCACCTGCTAATGACTTTCTCCCCCATAAAGGTACGATTGGCACTGTTGTAACACAATCGGCATACCCTATGGTCGATGGTGACGTGCTTGAATCCTTCGTCTAGGAAGTCGCTGGCGGTCTGGACTACTCCAATGACGGTGCGATCACCTGTCTTGGGTGTGTGGCAGGTACCGGCTTCGCAGTTGGGGTCATAGGTCTGATACCCGACGAAATAGTCATTGGCAAGTTCGCCTTTGAGGGTTCGGTTGACGACTGGGGGGCATGGCCAGGCTTCGCTTTCGTAGTAGCCTTTCCAGCTGTTCTCGTTGTTGTACATGTCGATGTTAAGAGGTGAGGATGAGTTTAGAGATGAGGTTGCTTTGACAGCGGTAGATGGGATGAGTACTGGTGATGCTGGTTCTCGATATTCCTCTTTGCTTTTATAGAAGTTTTGTTGGCAGTCTTGGAACTGTTCTGCTTCGTCTTGTTGAGAATCCACTCGATCTTCTCTGCCCATGATGACTTTGCTGTCAATCGGGTTCTGTAAATCGACCATTGTGGCCATGGTGGTGTGCATTTCCAAGGCCATGTATGCTGTTTCCTTAGATTTCTCTTCAGTTTCCTCGGTTTTTCCGAATTCTTCATCGTAAAACCATTCTTTCGGTGGATTATACTGTTCCACTGCTCGGATTTCCCTGGCTAACCATGTGCCTTCTTCCCATATTTCTTCTTCCATGGCTTTAACAGCACTTTCCTTGGTACTGCTGGCCTTCTCTTTTCCTTTACGCCATGATTGGCTATCTTTAGCTGGCTTGGACTTCTCTTTGTCCTCGGAATCATCGTCTGATTTCTTGGATTTCGGCTTTGAACGACATCCTGCGGCGATATGCCCTTTTCCTTGACATCTGAAGCATGTGATTTCCTTCCGTTCTCTATTATCTCCGCCCTGACGATCATTAAATTGTTTCCGACCTTTTCCTCGGCTATTAAATCCTCGGCCTCTATTATTGGAATGATCTCGGGAATAATGGACTTTTTCCCGTTCTGGATGTTTCCGTAATGTCTGTCCACTAGCTTCTGCTCGAATTGCAGCGATGAGTGCATCGACTGTCAATGTCTCCTCGTTCTGTTTACAAACAGTAACAAGTGCAGTGATTGTTGCAGTCAGTGAATTTGGCACTGAAGCTATGAGGGCGTTCTTGAATTGATCATCCGAAACTTTGATCTTCAATCCTTCCAATTCATTTCTGATCTCGAGTAGATCATCAATGTGCTTGTTGACCTTGGAAATGTCGGTACAGGTTGCGGT
>JAYKXP010000264.1:0-42463 GCA_037176845.1 Paramarasmius palmivorus | reverse complement strand
TGGGAATGCTGATTGGGGAGGGTGGACTGAGTGCCGATGGAAGGTCAGGGGTAGGTCGCGAGCGAATTTTCTAGACTAAAATACTTGGTATCCGATGATGATCGATACTAAGCAATAACGCGGGCCTGGAAGAGAAGAGTTTCAATCAGATTTCTAGAGAAAGAGACATAACGAGGAGTAGTACCTGTATCCGTCCAACTTGACACGTAACCCGATTTTCCAGAGTCGTGTGGGGCTGGCAACCCGGGGATAAGGATCAGAGCCTGGCGTACACGGATAAATCGAAATGCATCCTTAGAACCGTTCCTCTATAAACGTGATCGTTTGGGTGTTGGTAATTGGTTGTTGATTGGTCTCCAAGTTGAAAGCAAACGTGGCTTGGGTATCGGATAGGCGCTATGCTTCAGGGACTTGGTGACTGTGTCTTGATATGGCTGTGGGAATCGAGAGAAAAAGAACGGCTGTCGCGACGGGATAGGAGTAGTTGAGAGACTGGTAAAGGAATACGGACATGGTTCAGATAATGCAGATTACAGTGGGTTGGTAACGCACGTTGAATATTGCCCTGTATCCTCTTTCCTTTCTACCGGGAAAACGGTTTATGCTTTTGCTCCCAGAGCTGAGGCGGGGGAGTTTTATGGATCGTGTAATCAAGCCGGATAAAAATCAGCTCCCGTCGTATAGATGAAGGAATAATGCAATCGCTTGTGAGTCATGGTAAGGATCGTTCCTGGAGAGCGGAATGATGAACCACAAATGAAGTAAGTTGCGCGTTGGATACACGAACAGGAAGCGAGATTGAGACCTGAACACCGCTTTGAGGGTATGGGTTGTAGAGTCTTGATTTATATGTCTTTGGGGTATGCTGGACCGTCACCGTGGGTCGGAGGAACGAGAGATTCTGGTCAAGGAAAAGGGACAGTATGAACGTAAGATCGTGACGAAAAATCGAAGGAACGTACCACTCCGACTATCTCATCAATTACACACACCAAATGCTGCTCTTAACCGACTAACAAAGATAACAAATTAGCGCACGCATGTAACATGATGGAGGGACGACAATTATATTGAAGTAGATGCAAGCGATTGCGGGGACTAGCAGAGGCGAAAGAAAAGAAAACGAGCGTGATACGGAGTAGTCACGACGGTTTCCCCCCACTGATGTCGTAACAAACGTGTCACATACTTCCTCTTCGCTTTCCTGCAAGTTTAATTCTTGGAAGATGCTACCAGCAGGCAGTGTCAATAATTATTAACGGACACTAGATGGCTGAACTCACTTTATTCTGGGCGCGGAGTCTGACACGAGTCTTTTGCGAGTTTCTGGAGGTTGAAGTCCGATGGGGGGCTTTCAACGGATCTTTTGGTCTAAAGATCGACCTAAATGGTACATGTGTGAGAGCGCCGTCCGGTCCGGTGCTGATGGCACTCACCTCTATCATTACCAATCTTCGATTTCGGAGTTACTCGAGAATTCCTTGTCTTCATTTCTCTATCCTGAGCATAGCTGGTACACTTTTAGTATTATTCAACAACATTTAGTGTCTGCGAAATTCGAAACTCAGCTCGTATGACTGAACAGTTTAGGGTGATACTATGAACCGTTACCTTCCAAGCTATCTTAACGACGTCCAAATTATCGACGGTACTTGCATTTATCAACAAACTTGCCCCAGAATAATTTACCAAGGTATTACATCACCGCGATAAATAGAGGCTATAATCATAGCCAAGAAGCCAACAGTCCGCTGCCCGTTCTACTACACCTTTACTCTGGCTCTCCCCTCAACGTCATTGATCGAAAAATTACATCGCATCTCCGATTTGTGGGAGGTAAGTCGGGCGTTGCGCACAGCTGCGTCGCCTCCAGCTATATCATTGATCCCGTTCTTGATCAAAGCCTGTTTCACGAATCGAATATCGGTCTATTCACCATTATGTTCATAACAGGATCTGGGACTCTCATGGTTGCGGGAAAGAGCTTGAGAAACATACTCTAGGGCCCACGAAGGACGCAGCAATGCGGTAAGTTCTTGCTCGCCATTTGCTCTTCCACTCGGCTCTTGAGGAGTGGACCATCACGGTCCGTACTTCGAGGAGTATACAAGTCTCGACATCTTGTAAACTCTTCTCCATTTACATCCCATCGTTTTCCCTGTGTTATTCCGCAGACCCAGATCGAACGGTGCCAAAGCTTGGTGGTTATTTATGCTGATCCTTTTCCCATTCCCTTTTAAGTCGTGGCACTAGAACTACACCGCTTAAGAAGAATATTCTTCACAGCTTCTCGCACCTGAAACCTTATATCACCTCATATATTAGTTCTTTTTGATATAAACGTTTGCCAAAATGTCTTGGTCACAAACAAGGAAGTCCTCCTTAGTGACTTCGAGTTCTTCTTCAACCTTTAGTAGGTCAGGATCCTTGAATGATACCCGCATTTCTTACAGTCACAGTACGTCCACATCAGTGGAATCCTGTGCCAAGGGTTGATACATGTTCCAACCCAGTTAACCACCGGTTCGATGGTGTAGTCGGTTATCACATCTGTCTCACATACTGTGTGATCAGAAAAGAAGATCACACAAGGTCTCCAGTTCGAGTCTGGATCGAACCACATCACAGAGGTTGACAAGGATGTTTTTAAATGTCTCCACACTTCTCATTCCGAGCATGGCATTTGGTGTGATTCCAACCTGCTAGTATCCGTACCTACCGACACCAGTCTATTTGAAACCCCAGAGTAGCTGAGACTGACCCTTCTCACATAATTCGTATCCCTTCTCGCTAGGTCTGTAGTATCAGCCAAGTAATCCCCCACCTGATAGGTCTCAATCTTCCACAGTCATTATCCCCCTTAGCTCAGCGGTAGAGCGCTTCACTCGTATATCAGTATGGCAGAGTTGATGAAGAGGTCAGTCGTTCAAATCGGCTAGGGGGAATTCCCAATCCTCAGTCAGTTTTTCTTATCGACTGTGAAAAACAGATACATATTCCTCCAAGCTAACCGGTCGAGGAGAGCCCGCCTAGCTCAATCGGATAGAGCGTCAGACTCTTATGCTAGGTTGTATTCTGTATGGATATGGAAGGCTGCGTTGTTCGACCTAGGCGGTAGGGCAATTCAAACAATTATCACTTATCCTGTTTTTGCTCAAGGATATAGCCGTAAAGTTCTATTCGCTAATAAAAACACGCCTCGCTCAACGTGCCCGTACATCAGTGGGTTGAGTGTGAGATTGCATCTTGTCGATCAGGAGATGTCCACAAATCTTGAAGCAGCGTGTTCGAACCACGCCGGGCACTGTTGTGAGAATCGAACTGACATTTTTCGGTGTGGCACTCAGATGCGGAAAAGTTGTTTATTCATTCTACTCTGAAACATTGAGTGGTACGTATCCTTAGATCTCTAACCCCCATTCTGATTGTGTTCGATGTGGTAACACGTACATGATTGACGACTCCACTTCGGACAAGTTATTGCAGGTCGGCAAATGTTGTCGGGATCCTGCTGTGTTAGCATAAGATGAGCCCTAATATCTAGGCTCGAGGGACGGCAGCATAACCCCGCGACGATCAAGCACATCAAAAAGATACACACGCGGAGGCTGAACGAACTTACAATCTTGGGGTGGTAAAGGCCATAAAACCCCATTTATATTCACCCGAAGATATAATTGAACCAGGATATAAACGCGTTTACTTCGTTGTTGAGCCTATGGGCGTGGTGGAGAACGATATGTCGTGTCAGAGCCAAGTACCCTCTACCCATAACGTTTGGAATTTGGACGGCAAGGACTGTTGCACACGAACTGGTCCCTAGGACCCAGGGACGATTTAGTCGCATGTCTGTTGGAGGGTAAGGAACGTTTACGCTCGGTAGGGGAGGACGGGGTCATCGTGTATCGAATGGAAGGTGGTCGGAACGATCTTCTGCATTAGGCATTGTGTCTCGGGGGAGGTTGGGCGTGGAAATTAATGGGATTAACGGCGCAAAGCAATTGTTGGGCCTGGAAGGAGGAGTCTGAGGGTCAGTGATTATGAGATGGAGCAGTGCAGTACAGCACGCCACCACCTATTGCGTCCGAGCTTGGTATTAATTCCATTCTTCGACACTATAGCATCATTCAGAGTCGAGGTGGTAAGGATTGTTCTGGAATTAGATGAGGTAGAACCTGTAACCCGGGGAGAAAACAATCAGCGCTTGGCGTAAACGGAGAGACTGTAGTCGCACACCTGAACGTATGATCAACTCAAAACGTTTGGTGTCAGGAATCGTCCATGGAGACACCTTCCAATTGAAAACAACGTGCTTCCTGTCAGAGTTGTGCTTCGGGAGGAGGAGGTCCGTGTTACAGATATGCGCAGGGAACTAAGAGTATATAACGGAGCCCAAAAGCGTAGTGGCCTGTGAAGAAACGGACATGATTCAGATGGAGAAAGATCACAGTGGGATGGGAACGCACGTTGTATTCAATATGCCCTGTAACCCTTCCTTTCTACCCGGGAAACGGGTCCATGCTTTGCTCGGAGGTGAGGCGGCGGAAGTTCTTCTGACGGTAGAGAAGGTGGATCTTGTAACCAGGCCAGATTACCATCAGCGCCCGGCATAGCTGAAGGAATAGAGTAATCTTTCGTGGTCGGATTAGGGCCTCGTTCCTGGAAGGAAAATGATGAACCAAATGAAGGAGGTTGCGCGTGATACACGTACCATGTACGATGGGTGCAAATGCAGCGAGATGGAGCCGAAACGCAGAGAATTTGGGTTCTTCGTCTTTGTTCCATGGTTTTGAGGGTATGTCTAAAGTGGAGGTCGAGAGGAATGAGAGGTTCGGGGCTAAAAAAAAAAAGACAAATGAACGCAAGATCGTGATGAAAACGTCGGAGGACGTACCTTTCACCAATATCATCCAATCTATCCCACAATGCTGGTCTTTAGGCCTAAAAGGATACGAATTAGCGCAATCTGTGATGCGAATGGAGGGACGACATACATTGAAGGAGACGGAGCGATTGTGGGGACATGAGAGGCGAAAGGAAAGAAATGAGCCGAACCGGAGTGTCCGAGATCCCATCAATGTCGTAAACACGTGTCGCCCTTCTTTTCTTCGCTTCTCTCACACGTTTCATTCTTCCACGATGCTACAAGTAGGCAAATATCAGAAGTAGGTGGTTGAATTCATATATTTGACATGCCTTGTTCACGCTAACAATCTATGAATTGGCGAGGGTCCCATGCAACCAATGGTTCGATGGTGTAGTCGGTCATCACATCTGTCTCACATCGTGGATGTTGTGAATTTGTGCACAGAAGGTCTTCAGTTCGAGTCTGGATCGAACCATATAGTCCGGATAGTAAAGATTTTTTACGTATCCACACTATCATGCCGATTTTTCATTCCGAGCGTCGTATTATACTCGCTAAACACCCAGATCAGTCTTGGCCAACCTACTAGTACCCGTACACCATCCTGATATCGGCTCCACGCTCTGCAGAATCTATCTGAAGCCCGGACTGACCTTGTCATATAACTTGTATCCCTTCTCGATTGTGAATTAAGGTATTGAATTCCCGATTTTAGTCTTGCGTTTTTGAGCCTCGACCGAAAGCAGTAACACGATGGTTATAGCGCAGTCGAACTTACCAAAAGATATACCTATAACCGATCCTTAACTGGTAAGCAATGAAAAGAAAAGATATCGGTCAAGCTCACCCTACAAGAATTTACCCACTCTCCAAGGTGAAAACAAAAACACCATGTTTCGGGTAGGCGTGACCGTGTTAAAGATACAAGCTGGAAGAAAAAAGTTGAGGTTATAAAGGACCGAATATAGATTGGAAACAACAGCCAAAGGAGAATGCACGCTAATTTTTTTCGGTATCCTTTCCTCTCTACCCTCACGGTTTCATGCTTGAGAACGATCACTCGTGGTGGATCTTGTAGAGTAATCGGACGGAGTATTGATCAATGCCTGCCGCCCGACCTAACTGGAGGAATAGAGTAGACGTACCTCGACCTGCTGATCGTTCGTGCTTTGTTTGGGGCTCGTTACCGGAAGACAAATGGTGACACAAATGAAGGAAGTAGCGCGATGATACGATAACACACGAACCATGTTTGATGAGTGCAAAGGATGGGAGATAGAAGTCCTTCAGGAACCGTTCTCGAAACGCTGTACACTGGGGGTAACTCCCGAGGGTGTAGGCTACCCGTTCTCTAAAGGCATATATAGTCCTTTGCTGTTCCTCGGCAGAAGTATAGGATGAATGTGATCTTTTCCTGGTTTGTGGTGTAGACTTTCGGATTGACAGTGAGGTATGCCTTGCACATTGGCAAGAAGTCCTAAAGCCCTTCGGAGTTCTGGCTGGTGATCTGATCCAGTTTCTGCGACGCAGCTGCCCGGTTCGGGGTTTGGTGTCACGATCTGTCGGAAGGCATTTCGAGGTTTTATGCCTTACTTGTACAGGTTCGGCAAAGGAAGTTCAACCTAGTGTGCTGACTAGCGTCACAGCTCTATGTCAAAGCAAAGTTCGGAACGGGAATGTTCTTTCAGAGAGGCTCATAGTCACACGGAGTTAGTAAAAAGAATTTGAGAGCGAATAGATATTCAAGGGCAATCTGGGGAGCTTAACCACTTATCGTACACTATTGGCGCAGCGGTCAAGTGCTCGGATGATGCCGGTAGAATTTCACATCCCCAACACGCAGTATATAAGTAGAGAAGTAGGCCACTCGAAGGCTCGTCCGGCTAATGCCGAAAAGCGATAGAAAATTGGTTGCGAAATTATTCTATTGGTGTATCAAGGCATATATCCGGGTGTAAATCCCCGTTCTACAGCAATAGGTTACGAAAAAACGTGTCTGTACAAGAGTGACATAGCGTTAACCATCCAAGCTCTACTATAAACCATCGTGGTATTCTTTCGCTTATAATCAATGCGTAGCTCATCGGTCGAGTTACAGAGACTGTGTACCTTATCTCAGCTCTGGTTATCAACCCTCGCATCCTTCAGTCTGCGACATCTCACGGAATAAAGAGTGGACGATTCTGGGTTTTGTGTTGTAGATCCGGCGGTGTGAGCTGGGTATGGGTTGTATAGATGTCCTGTGGGTTGAACGAACCAGTACGTTGGATAGCAATGAGAGAGACGATGTAGAAATGAATGGAAACAAGTGCGGGTTGCAGGTCTCCTAGATGACCGTGCTAAACTTGGGTTAGGTTAGGAACTGCGCTGGAGCCCATGGAATGGGGAGTGTGCTGGGTTTCGTGTTATGAGACAGTTGAGCGCGGCACTTGTGAATGTGGCTTTCACGGTGGATAAACGAAATTGGAGACGTCGGTATTGAATGAGAGAAGCGGAAGAGTAGGTGTATGGATCGACTAAGTAAGAACTAGGGTGAATTAGCCTGTATCGCTGGAAGACAAGATGGAGGAGGTTCAATTTCACCTGTCTCTTCCTACATGGGCAACATTTCTCAAGCTCCGGTAGGAAAAGAGAGATTCAGGGTGGCGAAGCGACTTTCCAGGGTTGAAGGGACATTGAGTCGGCGTTGAGTTTCTGGGTATCACTGATCGTGCTGAGCAAAAAGGATCTTTCAATCACATTCATGGGTCGAGAGATCAATGTGATAGCGCACCATTCCGCGAAAAAAGGACCTTGATCTAGATCTGTTCTCCCCAGCGAATAGCCTTCGTGGTGCCCTTGTGCAGGGGTACTTGGTGTATGCTTTGCCTTTCCGGAAAGACGAGAATCACAGAACACGCAATCAGGATTATGAATGGTCCGTGCGCAACACGTGCCAGTGGCACGGACCTCAGACACCCCTTCTCGCATTCACCTCAGGCATTGTGATGGATTCTGGCATCCTTTCGTGTGCTAGAATATTTGGTTTCTTACTCTCTCATCATGACTCGAATTGTAGTATTTAAGTAAAGGTCTACCCCGGGCCTCACCATGGGATAGTTGTGAAACGCGATACATACTGTATAGATTACAGCCACGGTTCTGCTAAATCATTTTGATACCCTGTGCCAATATCTGATATGCAATCGGATTATTGAAAAGATCAATCGCCCATGTTCTACTCCCTCGGATATTTCAAGGGATTACGTAGATCCAAAATTGGGTCGGCCATTGGCGAGCTTCAACCGACTGATTTGGGCGATTAGATTAACCCGTGGTATTGGGACCCCACTTCCGGCGGACCGGAATATGGTCCACTAGCCCTCGATCTATCACTTGTTCCGAATCTGTTGATATCCTAATTTCTCATGCGGACCCACACAATAGTGGTGGGTATAAAGCTTCGTCTCCTTCAAATCATATACTGCAAATAATGGCCGCGAACGTCGTGCCCATTGAGATCTGGCATCAGATTATTCGCATGTCAGATATGTCAACATGGACGACGCTATCCCGCGTCTGCAGAGCGCTATATTGGCCCTCAGTCTCGTTACTCTACGAATTGGTTCAAATATCCAAGCCCAGGGAATCAGTCCTTTTCTTCAAGACTTTACTCCGAAACCCAGAGTTAGGAGCCCTGATCCATTGTTTTATATTCGGGATTCATGCGTACGTGCAATGATGATGTACAGAGCGAATCTTTCTTACAAAGTCTCTAGCCCAATGCCCACCTATCTGCTAGCGTCCTTCAAACTTATAGCAAATGGCTTCCGGACCATGACTAATGTCCTGTGTCTGAGGCTCAATTTTTTGGATTTTTATGGAAAAACCGAGAGATTTGGAATCACGCTCTACGAATGCGACTTTCCTAAACTCGAATATTTTGATTGCTATTCGCCGGTCACCCGTCCCATGATATCCTTTCTCGAACGTCACCGGCACACCCTGACAAATGTTATTATTCCCTTCTTCAAGAATCCCACAGGGGACGTATTTATAGACTATCGTGGTCCCGAGGTCGCATTTCCCGCATTGAAGAACTTGAAAGCAACGAGTAGACTTATGCTACAGTGGCTCGAGTGCTTCCATCTTCCAGCCTTGGAGGCTATTGATATAGCTTGGACAAGCGACGAGGTTGAGCCGCCTTCTTCGCTGCTTCCTGCTATTTCGAAGTGGAATACTTCAAATAAACGAAACGGCGTACTTGGCCTCGGATTATCCGAACAGCCGGGTTTGAACGTCGATTTCATTCAAGCAGTTGCCTTTTTTCTCGATTGCATCACGCACCTCGATATCAGCGGACTCGAAGTTCGGCACTTGGACGAGGTAATACAGCTCTTCATTTCTACTACTTAGAATTACGACTGTTGACCGGTTTCATGTAGGAGACAGTGACGAGGTCTATCTCAGAGGTTCAAGCATACCTTTCGATGATGCCTTGGCTTCAATTCTTTAGATGGTCATTTTATAACATTGGGGAGTCGTGGTTCGAACCCGATCAACAAAATAGCATCATCCTCGCTTTTGCTACTCACTGTCCATCGCTTCAGCAATGCTGCATCTTCCGTGAGTGCAGGACATATTGCTGTAGTTTACGTATTGCTGAAAGCGTCTAGATGGACTCTTTTGGCAACGAATCGTCTCAGGAGTATGGTTTCCACTTGAGTTTGAAGATAATGGATTGGCGTTCTCTTGGGTGTTCTCGAAACTCTTCGAAAGAACCTTGACAAACCTAGAAGAGCTTGTTGCAAACATCGAAGTGTCAAGCCCGTGGTCGAGGAAATTTGTCGCACAATATCGCGAACTGTGCATTCACAGTTTTGAGGCTCACAGGCGGAAGGAGGTGACAGAGGAATTTCTGGCAATAGTTGCGCTTCTAAAACTGGGGCGTTTGGAGTACTCAAATCTTTCAACGAGTTCCAACATTCATGTTATCCAAAACCATGTTCTAGCAAACCAATGGCGTGTTTGTGGTTCTATTTAGATACACGACATAAAATCAACTTGAACATCAAACAAGTACAGTAAAGTATAGTCCACTCAGTACAGGATTTTCTTCAAGCAGATGAAGAGTGCACTAGCGTGATATGAGCACCGAGTGCTCCGTTGTCTCTGAATATGAGTCCGCACCAGGGGCAGCTAACACTTGGACTCGTAGCATAATATTCACGATTTTATGTCCCAGCATACCCGCGGCCTCGAGGGAAAGACATCGGACTGTATGGCAGCGCACTGGTATGAGCGTTCTGGGATGTGTAGCCACTGGATGTACCCGGCAGCTGCCTGCTGGCTGTGGTAGCCGGAGCTGGTAGTGGACGAGGGTGCATAGGGGAGGAGTAAGCGTTTGGCCCCCAGGATGTCACAGGAGCTGGATTAGGTTGTGGGTAAGGCCGGGAACGTTCAAAGCGGTGGAAATCACTGCTGTTGTTGAACTGAACACTGTTAGCGTTGGTGGAAGTAGATGAGGAGTAAGCGTTTGGCCCCCAGGATGTCACGGGAGCTGGATTAGGTTGTGGATAAGGCCGGGAACGTTCAAAGTGGTGGACATCACCGCTGTTGTTGAACTGAACACCGTTAGCGTTGGGATTCGATGCCTGGTGGGTATTGCTGAATTGTGTAGGACTAGACTGCCAAGGGCCCGTCTGGGGACGTTCCATTCGATGAACGTCGTGTGTATCACCAAACTGAACGCTTTGACGCCTGCGCCCAGAAGTATGGTCCGCAGGATTGTTGCTGGTATTGAACTGTGGCTGAAGTGTCTGAGGATGGGAAGTGGTATGCACTTCACCGTTCACGTTCCTTGTCGAACCTGACCCAGGAATTAGAGTTCTGGGGCATGATACGAAGATTGAAGAGTGGGCGTGTAGAAGTTGGTTCGAAGACTGTGTAAATTGTTGGTACAGTACAGAAATTAATCGTAAAGCGTACAATTTTTATACTTAGCCTAGCCTGTGGCGATAAGCAGAGTTTGCTCTGTAGGTCCAGAAACAACCCTCATTGCTGCAGACAACAATTACATGGAGTGACTCCTTGAGCCATTGTACTATCATCGGTATCGAATAATCTTGCGTGGATGGAAGTGTGGCGCGGAGGCGCTTTGTGATGGCATAGGTCCAGAAGGTGTGGCGTGGACAACTTTGTAGTTTGTGGGTCCATTCGGCACGTTTGGAGCACTAAAGTAGAAGGATGGCAGTGTCGCAGATGATCAGAAGATATATGGCTGTACTTGAAGGAGCCTAGAAGCCACCTGAAGCAAAGGTTACCAAAGACTATGAGTGTAGGAATAAAGGGAGTAATGATGTGTTTATATATTTGGGGTGCGTATTTTTCATAGACAGTAGCCGTTATATGAGAGATATACAGGTGCACAAGCGAACAGCAAACCCGATACGCATCTCTGATGAGCTTGAAATTCCCCATCAATTCAACTTCGAAGAAGCAACGCTTGACATTGATCTTCTCAATCGGTTGACGTTCACCGCATTGTCCCCGCAAAGAGAATGGTACAGAAACTCGTGCACGTTTTTTTGTGGGGTCACACAAGTCTCAACGGTGCGTTTCAACCCAAGTTGTACTGCAAAGGCTACGATTTTAACCAACGAGGGCTTCTGAAAGAAGCGCGATGGTGATTCGGTTCTGGACCGGGAGCAGCGACAAGTCAAAAAGAGGATGATCTAACGAGTCTTTGTGCCAGTTATCGGACTTTGGAACATCATTGGATTCCGCGTTTGATACCAGAGGCAAATAACGGAGTGATGCAGATGAAGAAGAATATCGGTCGTGTTCTACTGACTTGAGAAGCCTCAAGGTGTTTAGGGGCCCCACGCGGCCTAGTCTGCCGCCCGACAACCAACATCAATTAGGTATTTTTAGAATTGCCTCGTGTCTATGACTTTATTTCTGCAGGCTCGGAATCGTGAGCTAAGGATATACACAGCTCTATTACACGAAACTTGACAACCAGATAATTACTAGTAGAGATAGTGTTTGAGATGTACTTGAGGGCCGAAACTCTCTAAATTCTCAGACCATATTCACTTCGAATCTTGAAGAATGTTGATGCTTGCATGATGTTGGTCTGATGCATCATTCTCTCAATGACAATCGGATCACCTTTCCCAACAGTGGGCCGGTTTTCTGATGCCAGTAATGAGCTCATCGGGGATATAAAAATCATTGCAGAACCTTCTTTGCTCTGCCCAATGCTCCTCCATTCTGTATTCCTGCTTCTCGTATCGTTTCCACACAAAAGTTGTATGCAGATATTGCATTCAACCTCACTTTGGGTAACGCCGTTAGCCATGAACACAGGAAGCGTACTGATGCCACAAGCAGGAAACGCATGTCACCAATACAGATCAGGATCGTATTCACGCTGCAGAGGCTGCAGTACAACAAGTAGCATATCGGCTGAATTCCGATGGTTTCGTGCCAAATGCGGATTATAATTGTAGGTATTGTATTCTACATTCTATGCTACTGATGAATCATTTGCTCTTCATAGTTGTCACCTTGCCAAACTTCTATGGAGTTCTTGCAAACTACAATATCGAGACCAAGCTGCAGTTCCTACAAGAGAGCTTCATAAATTACTTGGATGTTCACCGACACCGCTCTTTGGTTCATGACGAGCGGATGCGAAAGCACACGTGAGTTTATTCATTAATGATTCATCATTTTGTTGACAAAATTAGAGAACTGGGATACGTTTTGGCTCGGGCATATCTCGCCTTTACGGGGGCTGACCACCTTCTTGACTTTGCGAAGAGTATTTGGGATGATGTAAATCAGTACACCATTTCCGAAAGCGATATCAACACCGGGAAGATACCCACAAAGAATGTCAATATACCACAACATTGCGACGGAGGCGAAACACTAAGAGGGGCAACATTTCAGGTTGGTTGAACTTCCTTTGCCGCAATTTTCTGCTCAAGCCGTTCCAGAACGATTCGCGAGATGATGTCATTATTAGTTTGTATGATACCGCGTGCGTGACTTATCCTCGGTATCAATGAATGGCTCTAATCTCTCTCTTAGTTTCTTTTTCATGTAGGTCTATAAAAATAAAGTTACATCTTCAGCTTGATAAACTCTAATTCAAGGTTCTCAGCCACGATAGCAAGCTTGGAAAACCCTCCAAACAACACTTACGTTTCGGTAGCAAGGAACTCATTTAATTTTCTGATGCAACCTTCCATTGGCCCTCTCTTTCCCGCGACGACCAGGATTCTTCATTGTAAAGACGTGACTATTGTTCAGCCAATAATGGGGACATCCACTATTGGCCTTTTGATTGAAGGACTTTCCTTGCTTGCGTCTTTACCGAGCGGTGTAGAAGCAGAGCTTGAATCGATGTGAGTAACGATATTTATACGCTTTTCGTACTTTAATGGTGTCTAGGCTCCCGAAGTTGATAATGCAAGTATTCAACGAAACCACCCATGGATGGCCAAGCCCTGGAGGTATACTACCCGGCTTGACGGGCTGTGGCGCAGAGTGCGTTTCATATGACAGTCCTTACGTCGATGTGAAGTTTGATCTGTTCTCGCGCGATGTTGCGCTTGCGAGAGGAATGGCAGTTGCGTACAAGCAAGCTCGTTCCCTATCTTCAGATCTCCGGGATGCAATCAAAGCCTTTCTTGGCGTGCAGGTCAGTGTTCCCTTGCAAAACACGTTATTATTGCTCATCTGGTCACAGTACAATGCAGTGCGCAAACGCGCATATCTGGGCAGCGATGTATATGATGGGAGTTGGACAGGATCACAGTCATTGTCTTCGTTTGATCTGATGAACCAGTCTTCGGCGATTCAGATCCTTGTTGATGGCATCTCTTTATTCGAGAATGGTCATCGCTCTCTTCCAATCCCCGCTCTCGCCGGGTCCATTGTCGGTGGTGTTCTTTTCGTTGCCATATCGGTCCTTGCCATCATTCTAATACTCCGATGGCGGACCCATCAACGTTCGCTATTGGAGACGAAATCCCATATTTCCTCCGACCCTCTTCAGTTCGACCCTCAGTACGTAGTCGTACCTTTCCAATGGGAGCCCCAAACAAAGCTGCCTTTGGACACCACTCGTTCAAAGGCGAGAACGCAGACAATATCAGAAGGCCTTTTAACACCGTCGGCGCCCATCATGGATGATGCACCTACAGAGAAGCAACCGCACGAGGAGGTTCCTCCTCCGCCTGATGTACGCACAATCAGCGACGAACATAACACTCTCAACAACTCGAATATTGTCCCCTTCGCAGATCATGCAACATCCGAGGTTCCCGTCGTTCATGGACCCTCATTCCCTGATATGATTCGTATGATGTATCAGCAGATGTGGCAACCGGATACCACCGAGTCTCCACCGGATTATCGTAGTCAATCATGATGGCCTGTGACCAGACATACATCTTGTAGTTCGGATCCCACTGCTTCTTTCTGAATCGTTCCCACCGATACCTTCATTTCTTCCTTCCATTCAATTCTTGTTGTCCACGTATGTCACTCGAGCTGTATCGAACTCTAGTCAACTCAAAGGGATACTTTGTATCAGGATCAGAAACCGGACACCCCTTCGTCATCAACACAGCTCATTCTCGACGCATCTCTTCTCTCCCTTCGCCTTGCTAAATCTTCAGCTTACGCCCTCACATAGGGCATACCGGTATCAGAGATACACTTGATACTCTTTCGGGATGGATTACTTTGTGAGTGAGCGATTAGAATCGAGCGTAAGGGAAGAAGGGAAAGTAAGAACAAACCTCTACTGCCGATCTTCTTTGACACTCCCATACAATTTGGGTGTCGCGCTATGTTACAGTAGGCGTTGGGAAGGTATATTACAGTTGAAGAAAGGATGTAGGTTAGCGGGTGGAGAACGACCATGCCGTGGGAGCCTATCTTCGTTGAGATCCGAGGGCAGGGAGGTGCGGAAGTTGGCCCTGGACACAGGGACGGTTCGAAATGACACGTTTAGCGCTGGGCAGGGGAAAGTAGGCGTGAGGGCGAGGTATGAGTGCCGAATGGAAGGAAGGGAACGGATCTTCTGTCTTGAAAGGAGGATGGTCGGTAAGCGAGGGTGGTTGTCTGGTGGAATCGAGACAAAGCAATAGCGGAGCCTGGAAGAGAAGGGTCAGCGTATGAAGAAAGGGAAATGGGGGAAGCCGTACCCTGTGTCCGTCTAATACGAGAGCGTGGCAGTTGGTGTTCCTTCGGCATTAGATGAGGTAGAACCTGTAACCCGGGGAGAGAACAATCAGTGCTTGGCGTAAACGGAGAGATTGCACTCGCACACCTGATCGTATGATCAACTCAAAACGTTTGGTGTCAGCAATCGTCCGTGGATTCCAATGGGAGGAGGATGTCCGTGTTGAAGATACGTGCTGGGAACTAAGAGTGTATAACGGAGCCCAAAAGCATGGTGGAGCCTGTGAAGAAACGGACATGAGTCAGATGGAGAAAGATCACATTGGGATGGAAACGCACGTTGTATTCAATATGCTCTGTATCCTTTCCTTTATACCCGGGGAGCGGCTTCATGCTCTGCTCAGAGGTGAGGCGGCGGAAGTTCTTCTGACTGTAGAGAAGATGGATCTTGTAATCAAGCCAGATAACGACCAGCGCCCGTGGTAGCTGGAGGAATCGTTCGTGGTCGGATTAGAGCCCGTTCCTGGAAGGAAAATGATGAACCAAATGAAGGAGGTTGCGCGTGATACACAAACCATGTACAATGGATGCTGGGGCCGAAACGCTGAGGGTTTGGGTTCTTTGTCTTCGCTTCATGGTTTTTGGGGTATGCTTAACGTCGAGGTCGAGAGGAAAGAGAGGTTCTGGGCTCAAGAAAAGGACAAATGCTTTCAAAGCTAGATTGCGACGAAAGCAGTGGAAGACGTACCTTTCGCCAATCTACCCCACAATGCTGGTTCTTACCACTAGCAAAAGATGAATTAGCACAATCTGTGATGCGAATGGAAGGACGACTTACATGGCGCGATTGTGGGGACATGAGAGGCGAAAGAAAGAAACGAGCCGAACCAGAGTGTCCGAGGTCCTACTGATGTCGTAAACACGTGTCGTTCTTCTTTCCTTCTCTTCTATCACATTTCATTAATTTCATTCCTCGACGATGCTACCAGCAGGCAAATATCAGAAGTATTAACGGAAGTAGGTGGTTGAATTCACGTTTTTTATATTCCTTGTTCACGCTAATACTCGGCAAGCTGGAGAGACTATGTTCCTTGTATGTTGCTACACTACTAACCATTGGTTCGATGGTGTAGTCGGTCATCACATCTGTCTTACATCGCCTGAGTGACTTGTGCACAGAAGGTCTCCAGTTCGAATCTGGATCGAACCATACACTGCAGAACAGGTGAGTTTTTACATATCCACACTGTCATGTTGACTTTTCCTTCCGAGCGTCGTGTTATAGTTGCTAAACACTCAGATCAGCAAGGTACTCTTGGCCAACCTGATAGTTAGCTGTCGAGCGCCGATGTCTGCATAGGGGAGACCACCCTGCTAGCATGATATCGGCTCCATGCTCTGCAGACCCCAGAAAGGCCGGACTGATCTTGTCATATAAGTATTCCTTCTCGATTGTGAAGTAAGGTATTTGATTCCCGACTAAGTGATCCCTGCGTTGTGCAGACTTTGACCATTGCAACATCTCCCTTTCCCTTAGCTCAGCAGTAGATCGCTTTGCTTTTATATAGCCTCGATGCCGATGAAGAGGTCAGCCAAATCGACTAGGGGCTATAGCTTGTGAAGCAACTCACTTTCTCTTTGATCCCGACATCAACCAGAAGGAAATAGGTCACCCGAGACATGACATGAGACGTAGCGTCAAACTCCACCACAAGCTTGACATCTAAAGGCTGCGATCCATTCTTATCCATCAGAAGCATTCCGAAATATAAGGGACAGTCCGCGCGTGTGTGGAATGTGCCCGTAACTCAGTGGTAGAGTGTGAGATTGCAATGCTGAGATCTTACCATTACGATCTTGAAGCCGCGTGTTCGAACCACGCCGGGCACTGATACGTAGAGAACTCCAGTTGATTTTTATGCAGTACGAATGTTCAGATCTCGAAGTATATACAAGTTCAGCCTCCATGGATCCAAGACGAGCTTAATTATTCTACTCATGAGCGTCATGGGTGATACACTCCCTATAATTCCTAGAAAACGATTCCAGCCCTTCATTTGCTTGCCCCAGGAAGCCTTTGAATGACTAACGCGTGATGACCGCTAAAGGCAATTTCAGCACCGTTAAGGTATAGTGTAGTCGAACCTACGAAAAGAAATGATATGGATGCAAGAATCTAACCACTCTCCAACGTGAAAACGAAGACAGTATGCTTCGGGTAGGCGTTACAGGATGACCGTGTTGATTCTATCAAGTAGTGGATATGGGTAAACACGGCGCAAAGAAAAACGCACGTTGATGGTATCCTGCAGGCTGTATCCTCTCCTCTCTTAGCGAGTTTCATGCATGAGAACGATCGGCCGATAAGGTGAATCTTATAGAGTAATCGGACGGGGTATTGATCAGCACCCGAAGTACCTAGAGGAATAGAGTAAACGTACCTCAACCTGCTCGTATGGTGTGAATTATCGTTCGTGCTTTGTTTGGGGCTCGGTTCTGAAGGACAAACGATGAAATGAATGAAAGAAGGAGCACGATAATGCACGAACCGCGGTCGATGGGTGCACGGCCGCAAAACTGGGAGTTGGGGTTCTTGGGGTTTGCCTCATGGTTGTGAGGGGTGAGGGTATGTCTAATGTCGAGGTTGAGTGGAAAGAGAGATTTTGGCCCGAAACAGGACGAATGAACGCTAAATCGTGACGGGAGCGTCGGAGGACGTACCTTTCGTCAATATCATCCAATCTACCCCACAATGCTTATTGTTAGAGCTAACAAAGGGTTGCAAGTTCAAGCTGTAAGATGAATGGAGGAACGACAGACGTTGAAAGAGCTGTAGCGATTGTGGGGACATGAGTTTTAATGATGAAAGGCGAAGAAAAGAAACGAAGCGACGCAGTGTCCGAGGTCCTAGTACTGATGTCGTAAACACATGTCGCCATCCTTCTTCCCATCTCTGCTTCTCTTCCACTTTTCATTCTTCCAGCAATTCACAGTATATAGAGCTATCTATCAGGTAGTTTCGTCTCAGTATCCCCGAGTCACACGGACAAGTAAAAAGGATCCCAGTACGTGTATCCGTTATGGTGTAGTGGCTAACATTATCGCCTCTCATGTAGTCGGTCACTGGTTCCGCGATAGCCCAGGGTTCGATTCCCTGTAACGGAATATTGGTTTGAAAAGTATACGGAAAGCTTTTTATTTGTCTTCCAGACAACTGTTATTCCATTTCATGCCTCTCAATACAGGCAGCAAACACGAAGTTTGGACTTGATCTGTTTACATGGACAGGACATACGAGCAATGTATATGATTGGAAATACTATCTAGAAGCAAACGTTACGAGAACTTGAAACAAGATGGGGAGCAGCGGCAAAAAACTCAAGGATTTCACATACATACTCGTTCCTGGTGATGATATGATAAACCTAGCACCTACGCCATTGCTAAACGTGTTGGTGGAAGACAAAGGGATTGGAACTGTGGGTAGGCTTGAGAGCATCGACGGGGGCTTGGGCCTAAGACAAATTCGTGAGCCGCCAGATGTTGATTGCGTATGAAGCAAGAGCTACTATACGCTGCAAATTTACTAAGATAGAAAGAGGTTCATGTGTTAAAGAGACACATACCTTTTGCATCATTGTCCGCATCTGCTGATCTTTCTCAATAGTATTCCGCAATCCTGAAAGCTTTCCTCGCAGTCTGGTGCAAGATATCTGCATTGGAAGACACATTGCTTGGTGGTATCAAATGACAACAAACCTGTATTAGTTTCCACCGGTCAGCGCTCCCACAAGACGCACCGAGCGTCGAGACGCTTCAACAGTTGAGGAGGCGAGAGATATACAAAGAATTCTTGATATTAGAAATGTGATTCATTGACAATGAATGTAAGGAAACGCTGTCAAAGCTATGATAGCGGCGGCATCAAGGTCTTCTCCCTGATGCAAGCAATGGATGGTTGCGAGTTGGACCTTTGCAGTGGGCTATACTCCCCCGCAATACTTTTTTTGAGGCACGTACCACGATATTTCCGTGTTATACCATTCAAACACTGCCTAACCTCACGTTCAATATAACCCCTCGTACCTATTGGACACAGGATTCAATGTGCGAGTTCGTTATCGCAGTCGCTTTTCTGACCTTTTCCATGAATTTCAACGTTTACTGTAGTCTTTGGGTATTAATCCTTTCCTGTTCATCCAAGGGAAAAGGGAATGAGATGCGTTTACTCTTTCGAGGGAAATCAGAACAACAAACGTACTCTTCACACTCGAACATTGATCGAACCCTCTCCAACTTCAAGGAATACCGTTCTCTTCTCCCATACTCCGTCACTCACGCAAGAGTATAAACCATCACGACCTCAATGAATCCCATTTTTTCTCTGTAATGCTATGTATTGTTGACGTACTGTGTACGAACAACTCGCTAATCACTGCTATCGTCTTAAAAGTCAAGTGCCTTTGATCACGGTTTCTCGCCCAGGAGCTCTAGCCTCCCATTGAGTGACATGTAAAGATACCGACCGGAGACTGACACGAGCTTCTGGAGGTGAAGTTTGCTGGGCGGCCTTTCAACCCTTTTTTGCTGATTTAGGTTATATTTCGGTGATTTGTTGGTCTAAAGAGCGGCAAAAAGGTGTGCAAGCGGGCCGGTCGGGTGTGGATGACTCTTTTGGGTGATACTATGGATCGTCACGTTCCAAGATATCTAATACGTCCAAAATATCCATGATACTTGCATTTGTCAAAAAAAACTGGACCAAACGTGCCAGGCTATTACCAATAATATACACAACCGCGATAAACAGAGGTATAAACCTAGCCAAGAAGCTAACAGTCCTGCCCCCGTTCTATACACCATCACTCTAGCCTCTCCTCTCATCATCAATCGAGTATCACATGGCATCCTCATATGTGGGAGGAAGTCGGCGATGCGCACCGCTTGGTCGCCATCCGCTATCATGATCCCGTTCTTGATCAGCCTGATTCACCGCTAGAACGTCTGTCAATACACCACTATGTTCATAGCTAAGAACTTGGGACTCACACGCCGAAATCGGGTCTTGAACTGGCACCAAAGTGGCAGGACTAGAGTATCTTCGGTTTCGTGGTGTGGCGACATCCGCCGCATCCGTACCCTCTCCATCTCCAACCCAATTCCGACCGCTGCGGTCTTTAAGCTGCCAATCCCTTGGTGCGTTATTGGCAGTGACCAGTTGTTTTTGGGAGATTTCCAACGTGAACGGTTCGGGAGTAGTGTTATCTGGGGATGGCTCGAGCTGACTCCGCGGCCGTCGACGGCGATTGTAGAGGACACAAGATGAAATCAATATTGCGATAAATATCACTCCGCCGATGCTACCCCCTACAATGGGTCCAACAGGAACTCTAGACTGGGTTCCCGAAAGGCGAGGTGGGTTTTCTGTTTGTGATGTCTCGTTCCCTTGAGTGGTTTCTGGCATTCCAATCCCTGCAAGTAGCATGTATGATATGGATAACCGTCTTTTTATATCCATCTCTGATGAGTTGGTATTGTTCCAGTCGCTGTAAGCTTGATTCGTCGAGGTCATGTTGTCAAGCAAGGTATTATACTATGGCCATGCCCCACCGGTCAAGCTACGGAAGATCCGCAAGGAAAGAGGCGCACCTGGTGGGAAATATGATATGCTTCAATGTACGCTTGCATGTCACTCGAGGCTGGCAGCCTCTGCGATGCAATTGATAGGCTGAATATTAGCTCTCCAAAGTTGAGAGATATTACGCTCCATGGTGCGTCGTCGTGGCCGTCAAACACTCCCGCTATCGTGTCGAACTCTCCTGCATCATGCCATTTATTGAGCGTAGTGATAGTTTTAACGATCCGCTCTCTAAGCCTATTTTGAGCCCGTACAGCATAGAGTCAATCTGCCAGTGTGAGCCAGTTATCATCTCAAGATATTCCCCGTCACTAACTGAGAATAAATTAATAGTATCGTTAGACTACAGTGATCGCTCACTCATTAGGCATGTGGGGAATGGTAGGTATGGTCAAATTTCCCTGGCCAGAGTCTCCGCGGAGAGCATGATACGTCCGGGCAGGCTTCATGTATCTAGTCATATTTGTTATCCTATCAAAGGCTGCGAGCTGGGAAAATAGTCTTGCGGTATTCTGAGGGGAAGCACCAGAGTTATCTTGCATAGCACTATGAGCATACTTGGTCCATCGATACATCATTGTTTCAAAACGTACCCACAAGAATCATATTTGGATCAAGCATTGCTACAGCTGTATCCAATGCCTGTGACGCCAGGTCTATTCTTTCTTGCCTCGTGATTGTTATGTTTGGTCTCTAAGTTTTTTCGATAAGACTTCGAACATGAAACAAACACAAGCTATCGACGTACGTTCCATCGATGATCCGGCATGATGATTGTGCAGTGGACAAAGGCCGTATGAACCAGTGATATGAGAAAAAGTACAGACACCATGTTTCGGGGGGATACTTTGACACGTTTCAACCTGTTTTATACTACAGAATCCCCAACAATATGATTATCGTATCTCTTGTGATGGTGATCAACTGTGTGATCAACTGTATGATCGTGGAAAGGATGTGTATCTGATGCTCCGATTCGTTTCTGCCCAGACTCGATGATGATCTCGGCGTGGGGCTCGTTATCGATAACGTTTCAGGGCGAAGGGCTGTTATCGTTGAGCAATGGTATGAAAGGGTATGCGGGTGGATAAGGAGATGAAAGAAACGGGTGAAAGAATGAAGAACCTTGAGATCCCAAGAACCTGTACTTACGGCTAGAACGTTCAGCTAAGTAGCTAGTGTTGTGTCGGCCATTTCAATGATATATTTTTTCATAGCAAGTAATCTTTAAAAAGCGTTCATTGGAGTTTCCAAGGGCAATATGTACTGGAACGGATGCCACAATCACCAAGTGTGCCTTCCAGCTTGATGATTAATGGATGCGTATTTCGTGAACATGATACACGCCTCATGACCTTTATATTACTGTATGAGAAATGGATGATGATGATGCCATGGGTTTCTCTCGGTATTCATCACATTTTTCGTGTGATGTGGCGGATAGCTTTGATATGGCCAACAGGGCGATCGACCCAGCCAACTTGAATGTGGGTCGACGATGGCCAACACTGAATCGAGTTCGTACCATTGATGGATAGCCCTGTGGAGTTTTTGTCAGCTTCTTGATCATCACCTTAGGTCCCATCTCATAAAGATATTGAGGTATATGCGTTTTCTCACGTCCGCCTTTGCGCCCACCTTCCTGCATTAGGAAAGTGTAGTATTCGATATGCAAACCTCAAGTATGTCGGAGTCTTTGAACGGCTTGAGTTTATTCTACATTCAAAACACGTGGAGCTCAAAGGTTTGTAGAGCCGAACACGGGACAAGGGGCTCGCGCATTTGATAAGCTCAGGGCTGGGGACCAAGCATCGGTTCGATGGTGTAGTCGGTCATCGCATCTTTCGGAAGGAGAGTGTGCAGCAAAGGTCTCCAGTTCGAATCTGGGTCGAACCATAGCAAAATAGCGTAGTCGTGAAGTTTTTATAATGCCACACCGTCACCTTGACTTTTCCTTCCGAGCACACCGAAGTACGCGTCTTGGCTTTCGTTATGATTATGCAGCATCCAGATGTAGTGGGTGGTTATCGATTCAGTCCTCGTCGATTTACTAATGCCATCTTCCTCCTTAGCTCAGGAGCGCTTCGCTCGTATACCCAGTAATGCGATGAAGAGGCCAGTCGTTCAAATCGGTTAGGGGCAATCACAGAAGAATAGTGCGACTTTTTTTCAGTACAGTAAATCGCTACTCGCCTCCTTCCTCAGTGAGAAGCCCGTCTACCTTATTCCGATAGTCGGTCAGACTCTTAATCTCGGATAACGGCAATTAGATCTACTAGGGAACTGATTTCTCTTCCTTTCACGCGAATCTCAAGCCATGTATTGACCCATACAGGCACCCTCCTTCTCTAAGTCCCCGTAACTCAGTGGTAGAATGTGAGATTTCAATTCTGAGTTGCGGAGACCGTAATCCTGAAGCTGCGTGTTTGAACCACGGCGAGCACAATTGTTGTGCAGTCCTAAAACTCTGGTATTGTTTCTTTGTGACGGGCTAGGTCGCCAGGTATGAGAGCAAGACATCATAATCATTGATCCTAATCTGTAATCTACACGGGACGGTCATAAAGGCCGAAATGCTCTACTGCAATACTGTAATTCAGACCTTCCACGTTATGTATGCTATTCAGTCACGATGTCCCTTTGAAGCACTAGGGAAGACGTCCTCAGAGTAATCGCCAAGTGTTGTGGATGTCACCTCACTTCTGAGCTAGAGAAAACGTCGGCGTGAATGCATGGGAGGCTGAACAAACGTACATCTTCCTCCTGCTACGGACATGGGGTTATGAGGCTCTATGAACATTTGACAGAAAGATTAATCAACGTCGAAAGGAAGAAGGTAAAGGAAGTAAGCACGAGCCCTAAGCCCTCTCTACCTCCGAGCTTCCTCTTTAACACACTTCCCCAACGATGTGGGTGATCTGTTAGTCATACGATGTCAAACGACAATCGCGAGGGCATAGCGTGATCGAGCCTATGAAAAGAAAGGCCATGGGCCTGGCTCAGTGTGTGGGGAAGATCATGCTGTGAGAGTCTACCCACCCCTTTGAGGCTTGAAGAGAAAGATTAAGCGTCAACGTACGAAGGAAGTAAACAGAGGTAATACCCTTAGTCCTTCCCTGTTTTCATCCTGTTCGAAGCATAATTCCACCCGATAGTCGAGGCGTTGGGTTTTCTTCAAGTAGGTTATGGATCTAGGGAGGATAATAATGATCAGCTCGTGGCATGAACGGAGGAATCGAACCCGCACACCTCATCTCTGAGTGTTGGGTACTAGTGAGCGTCCGTGGATATCCTCTCCAGGTGAAAGTAACGTGCTTCGTGTAGACGTTGTGTCTCCAGAGGGTGACGGTGTAATCCGTGATCTTGCTCAAGATACGCGTTGAAAGGTTCGGAAGATATAACGGAGCGCAAAAGAGTGGTTGAGCCTATCGAGGAATCAATATGATGTATGGAGTAACACAACCAGGGAAGAACGTACGTTGATCTTATCCTGAATTCTTTCCATTGTACCCTGCGGGTGCGGTTTCATTGTTGATAATTCATAGCTTTGTTCAAGGTTGGCAAGGCGGAGAGAGAAGTTGGGAGTGCGTTTGAATACAGAAGAGTTGGATCTTGTAACCGGACCAGCATAGCGATCAGTGCCCTGCGCAACTAAAGGAATACTGTAAACACACCTCAACGTTTCCCTCCTCCTGCTCGTCTCGAGTTCGTCTGTGCTGCGGGCCCATTTCTGGAAGGGCGATGAGTCGTATGGAGGAGACTGCGCAGAACACCCACAAACCATGTATATGGTCGCTGAGATGGAGCCGAAAATCTGAAGGTTTATGCTTTAATGTACGTGAATAATCGTTCGTAGCTTGGTTGCGGCTCATTCCTAGAAGGGAGATGAATCAGATGGAAATGAAAGTGCAGAAAACCCACGAATTCGAAGTCTGGACGATGGATGGAGGCCAAAAAGCCGAGGATCCGCATTCTTGGTGTTGAGTTCACGGCTGTGAGAGTATGCCTAACGTCGATATCGAGATTCTGGAAGACAGATGAACGCCAGAGCGTGACGAAAGCATCATAGGACGTACCTTCCTCTAATATCCTCCAACCTACCCTACAATGCTGATTGTTGGGAATGAAATTCGGGCTAACAAAGGATCTATTAGTGCAAGCTATAAGCTGAGCGGAGGGCCGACATACGTTGAAGGGGAAGGAGCGATTGCGGGGACATGAGAGGCGAAGGAAAGAAACGAGGCGAACCAGAGTGTCCGAGGTCCCACTGATGTCGTAAACACGTGTCGCCCTTCTTTTCTTCGCTTCTCCCACACGTTTCGTTCTTCCAAAATCGATTGGTCTGGTTGTTGTGGATCTCCCGTCCCTGGGATGATGACAGGCATATAAAGGCAACCTCAGCACCGCCAGTCGAACGAAAGCAGTCACAGAATGATAAGTGGAATCCCGTGTGGCCACACGGACAGCTCCTGCCGACACTAGCACACATAGGTCTTCGCGAATCATTTGGCGATACCGTGAGCGAAAAATGCGTTATTACCGAGTAAAACTGGTGAACGAGATATATTTCCATAAAGTGAAATGTGAGTGAGACTGTAGAACGCACTGTAAATGCCTAGGAAAATCTCATGTAACTCAATCTTTTTACTACCGGAACAGAACCAACTATCAGCGCGACGACAGGCATCAAGGATAGATACAGATGAGTCGTATCGACCTTGCAAAACACAGACACTGATTACCAGCTCGTTCCCATGCAACTTCATCCAGCGAAAGACCCCGGAAAGCAGGGTGACATCTTGCAATCCGAAAAGACAGATTGTAAAGACAGTTGCGTCTCGTACCCATCGACTCGCAGAGTAGGCCCGCCTAGCTCAACTAGATAGAGCGTGAAACTGCTGTCCCGATACCTACTATGCGAGTAATGCAAGTTCTACCCTCGCGATGGGCTATTCTCCTTCGCAATACTTTTTTTAAGGCACGTAACGCGATCTTTCCATGTTATACCATTCAAACACTACCCAATCTCACGTTCAATATAAACCCTCGTACCTATTGGGCACAGCATTCAAGGCGCGCATTGCGAGCTGGTTATTGTCATGTACCAAATACTGCTATTTTCCTGTACGTGCGAGTTCGTTATTGCAGTCGCTTTCTTGACCTTTTCCATGAATTTCAACGTTTACTGTAGCCTTTGGGGGTATTAATTTCTTTCCTGTTCATCCAAGGGAAAAGGGAATGACTTTCGTAAACTCTGTTTTCCTTACCATTTTACTCTTTCGAGGGAAATTAGAAACAAACGTTGTAGTAGGGGGTACGGGACTATCCGGGCGGAGTTTGTCGGAGTTTCTACGTGGTTTACAGGTGTTCTAGCACGTTGTACCTATTCACTGAGTCGGGATTGCCCCGTCTCAACGTACTCTTCATGTTTGAACATTGCTCGAACCCTCTCCAACTCCAAGGAATACCGCTCTCTTCTCCCATACCTAGTCACTCACGCAAAAGTATAAACCATCGCGACCTCAATGAATCCCATTTTGTCTCTGTAACGCTATGTATTGTTAATGTACTGTGTTCGAACAATTCGCTGATCACTGTTATCGTCTTAAAGATCAAGTGCTTTTGAATACAGTTTCTCGCTCAAACGCTCTAGTCTCCCATTGAGTGAGATGTAAAGATGCTGACCGGAGGCTGAAACGAGCTTCTGGAGGTGAAGTTAACTCGATATCTCCAGGTCTTCCAGTACCAATGTCGGCCCAATCTTGATGGACTGACTGTCGATTTGGCTCGTGCCTCCCTGACCCAAAGGTAGATTGGGACACCATCATATAATAGAAAAGTCCCTATAACGGTTTGCAGTGAGCGACAAGGAGTTTCGGAGTATGGACTGAATACGCACAGTTAGTGGCATCATCTGCAGACCCAAATATCTTGAGCCCCATATTTCACCAAGAGAAGACTCAAACTCACTGTTTCGTTTGGGATAGAATGTATGCTTGTTTTGTAGACGAGGGTAATCAGGGAAAACAACAAGAGTACAGTGTACATCGCCCCTGATTCGATGACGAGGAACATAAAGGTCCTTAGCACGTCCTGGCTTCCAGTGCTACGTATCTCTCGAACTTTGTATCGCACATACCACAGGCGAAAAGCGATAAGACCTGGTTGGTAATGAGTGATGATATAGAAACGTTGAACCAAACTTACCCGTACACCCGAGGTTTGTTACAAGTGATAATGCGATTACAGCAATCGAGATATTAAAGATTTTAGGAGGTATTGTCTCCCCAGTGTGGGTTAAGGCATGCCCGAATAATACATTGATACGGATTCCGACCGCAAAAACGGTGATGGTTGCGACCAAGAAGGGTAGGGTAACTCGTTTGTCACCGTTCCAGACGACATGAAGCCGATATAGCTGACAAGCGTAATACAGACAGGTCTGAGGTCGTACAATGCAACGCACGCAACAAGTTACGTACCCAAGATCCATCGCCGAGCATGATCTGGAGCACGAGAATGGATTGCCGAATGAGAAACCTGGGACTAGTGGGAGGGACAATAATCCCCTGTTCGCCGTCGAGTGCTTTTACTACTCGAGTGATGTTTATAATGACATGCTATCCACCGGTAAAGCATTGTCAGTCGAAGGCTAGCAGTAGAACCCCAATAAGGCTGCACTCGAGTACGCACTATCGTACATAAAATAAACATCAAAATCCCAATCACGTGGAATCGAACAGCTTGCATAGTGATCTTCTTTCGAAACGCCACCATGGAAGTGGTTGCAAGAAGCAGAGCAAATACACCTATGAAAAAGCTCCAGTGCAGAATGAAAGAATTCCAAGAACCTGAACTTACCGTAAAGTATACATTCAATCAACACGGCCAGCGCATTCAGCTTCGCAAGTAGTGTTCCGCCGCCCATTTCGATGATATATTCTGCATAGTAAATGATCTTTATAAACCTTTCAGAGTAGCCTACGTGCGGTAGATACCACGGATCAGTCAATGAGTAATCATTGTACTTAACCGTTGGTGCGACCCAGAGTTTATCAAGGTGAACATGGCCATCGAAAGAAGGTGATGAGATACTAACACATCAGCTATCATCGCTCTGGCTCCGCGATACTTGGGAAAGGCAGAAAAGACAATTACAGCTCGGCGCATCGCCGCCACCGCCCTCAGGCTAATTATAGCTTAGATGCAGTTGGTCATCGTTTCTTTCGCAGATGATCTAAGCCTCATGACCTCGATAATCGAATTCATGTTTATATGCGAAACGCATGATGCCGAACAAAGCTCCAGCCTCGGGTGTACCTGAATCAAGAAATCAATGAACACCCGTGTCTTGATGGTATGGGACTATGTAACTGGCAACACATCCAAATGTACATCGTCAGCTAGCTTCTTGATCCCTAAACATCGGAGAAAGTCGTCTTCCTTTGCCATGTCTGTTTGTGTGCTATCTCCTACCAGTATAGCGTGCTTCCTAAGACAAGGGTCGTGATACGATCCCCGCGATAAATCCTCGGGGCGACCAAGAATTGGCCAGTGCAAACCGATGTTGGATCCGTTGTTTCTGTCTCCCTGCAATCATTTTCCGCGGATGACGGAAATGCTGTGACTTGCGGAAAGGCGTGGTCTTGAGAGATACATAGTCAATAGAGATGTTGGTGCCACACCGTTAAGTCCTACTCGGTCCGATTCTCTATACTAGTACGGATTGTATGCTGGACAAACCACTGCGTTCGGATAATGATGATGACGGGAAGGAACTAGATTTAGGAGTCCATCAATATAGCGATCGAGAAGAATCCGATAATCAGCAAAACCCAACGCCTTGCTCCGCTCTGATATTTGTCAAGAGCGGGATGACAACACGTCAAGGCTAAGCTTCCCTTTTATTCCCTCCTCTGTCGCTCATGTGGTTCTCTCAGTATTGATCATGTTCTTCATATAATGTACTGGCTCACTTTCATCATCGCCTTATGTCCCATCTCAGAATGATATGGAGGTATATGCATTTTCTCACATCCGTCTTTGTGCTCACCTTCTTGGATCAAGGAAGTGTGGTATTCTATACGCTAAGCTTCAGTAGATCGGAATCTTTGAACACTTGAGTACATTCTACACTCCGAACACGTAAAGCTCAGAGGATTACAGAGCACGAACATTGCAACAACACGAGGCGAGGGGTTTGCGCGTTCAATCAGCTCAGGGCAGGGTAACACGTCACCGAGAGACCCCATCGGTTCGATGGTGTAGTCGGTTATCACATCCGTCTCACATACCCAAAGAATTTGATGGCGCACAGAAGGTCTGGATTGAACCATTCAACAGTGAGGTCGAGAAGATTTTATGTCAACCTTTCGAGCCTCACCAGATAACCAAAGTACGCGTCTTGGCTTTGGGTTTTCTCACCAGCATTGTAGCCTCGCTTCAGGGGTTGATAATGCTATTATCGTCCTTAGCTCATGTGTGCAGCGCTTCCCTCGTCTTATTCCTGTGTTACAGGTGGCCAGTCGTTTAAATTGGCTAAAGGGGAATTAAAGAAGGCAATGTTTTGTTGGTTCCTTTTTCTTCAACTCGCCTCCTTCCTCAGTGAGAAGATTAGTCTCAACCCCGTCCACCTTATTCTGATGGTCGGACAGATACTTATCTCGGACTCGGATAACGGCAGTTAGAAACTGGTGTTGAAGGTTTGGCTTCCTCACGCGAATCTCGGATTACATAATGGCCCATCCAGCTCCTCCTTTCCCAAGTGCCCGTAACTCAGCGGTAGAGTGTGAGATTGCAATGTTCCTCAAGATCACGAACAATCTTGAAGCCGCGTGTTCGAACCACGCCGGGCACTGTGAAACTCCTGTAGCAGTGCATTTTAGGGCATGGGGGTATAGTCCCAATTGCTGGTCAAGTGTCGTTAGCTAAACACGTTCTTTGTTATTGTCGCATATGCCATGTCGGCTTTCATCCGTGGCGACATCAAAGAACATATCACTATCGTTGATTCCAACGTCTAATCTACACGTAGGTGTTATACATGTCTCAGGATTCGGAAGTCTCTATAAAACTACCACAGTCCAGACCTTCCACGATATCAACGACCCTTCGAACGACTAGGGAACGCTTACTCAGAATGAGTAACCACTCGGAAAGTTGTTGTGGGTATCCGTTCTTCAAGCCGTGATCACTGCGAGATGTCACCTAACTTCTATGCCAGAGAAAACGTCAGCGTAAATGCGGGGTTGAACGAACGTACACCCTCATCTTGGTGCGGATATGGGGTTATAAAGGCTTTATGAATATCTGACAGGAAGATTCATCAACATCGAATGGAAGAAGGTGAAAAAGTACGCACAAACCCTAAACCTTCTCTACCCACAAGCTTTCTCTTTAACTCACTTTCCCCAATGATGCGGGTGACGCATGAGCGATAACGACGTCAAACGAAATCGTGAGGGTATAGCAGGGTATAGCGCGAGTGAGCCTATGAAAAAAGGCTATGGGTTTGGGTCAGTGTGTCGGGAAGATCATGCTGCGAGAGTCTACCCACCCCTTGGACGCCAGGCAGGAAGAGAGGGATCAAGGGTCAGCGTATGAAGGAAGAGAACAGAATGAGGTAACATACCCTCAGTTGCTCCCTGTATTCATCTTTTTTCAGGCATAACTCCATTCGAGGGTCGAGGCGTTGGGTGTTCTTCAGATGGATTATAGATCTAAGAAGGATAATGATCAAATCCCGGCTTAAACGGAGAAATTGACCCCGCACACTTCATCTCGGAACGCTTGGGTGCTAGTGAGCGTCCGCAGATGTTAGAAATGATGTGCTTCGTGTAGATGTTATGTCTTCGAAGGAGGGTGACCGTGTAGTCTGTGATGTCACTCAATATACGCGTTGAAAGGTTCGGAGGAACGGAGCACAAGAGTTGAGCCTATCGAGGAGCCGGTACGAGTAATTGTATGGAGTAACACAGCCAGGTGAGAACGCACGTCGATTGTATCCTGAATCCTTTCCGTTGTACCCTGCGCACGGTTTCATTAATACAGAGGAGTTGGATCTTGTAACCGGACAGCGTAACGATCAGCTCCCTGCGAAAACGAAGTAATACAGTAAACATACCTCGAATTCCCTAATCCTGCTCGTCTAGAGTTCGTCTGTGCTCTGGGCCCATTTCTGCAAGGGCGATGAGTTGTATGGAGGAGACTGCGCAGAACACCCACGAACCATGTATACGATTGCTCGAAATTCTGAAGGTTTATACTTCAACGTGGGTGATTGATCGTTCGTGTTTCGTTGGGGTTCATCAGTGCGTTCGTTCCTGAAAGGAAGATGAATTAGATAGAAAAGAATGCGCAGAAAACTCTCAAACCCCGTATGATGGGTGCAACGGAAGTGGATGGAGCCGAAAAGCTGAGTGCCGAGCGCTGAGCGCTGAGGCCTGAGTGTACGCGTTCTTGGTCTTGGATTCATGGTTGTGAGAGTATGCCTAACATCGGAATAGGAGATTTGGAAGATAGATGAACGCCAGATCGTGACGAAAGCACTGGAGCACGTACTAACGTTGGGCTAGAAGTGCAAAAAGTGCCGAAAGTGCAAAAAATGCAAAACTCGTTTCTATCAACATGATTTCTGCACCATATCCTTAGCACAATTTAATTTAGAGACTTCAGAACCCTAGGTATCGAACTATCTAATCAAATTTCTGAGGCGTTGAGAGAGATAAATTCAAGGCCTCGATATGTATTGAAAAGTCCCATCTGCCAAGCGTGACAGGTTCCGAAATATTTTTCACGGGCGAGGGCTCGCACCATTTGCCCTCAAAATTTCAGGTATTCATATTCAAGTGCAGAACATTGCATTCCGGGACTTTTCAGGGCACAGAATGCTCTGAGGAATGTTAACAAAGGTTGAGGTACGTCGGCGATACGACGGCATGGGATTTCTCACTGAAAATTATCAAACTCCGCTCGCTGCCTCTTTGTCCTCAACGTTCACGTCTGCATCCTCTGCCCAGCGTCAATCCTGTGTGGATGATCACCAGCTAGCATAACAAAGAACCTTCAATATACTTGAATTTCGCAGTCGCGCAACGTAGAAAAATTTCACGATTCGGCAAGGCTTCGGCATCCCGCGGCATTGTTATGTCACACCATGTCACTTTTTTGCACTCCCGCCATTTTCGAGGGTCTCGTCGGGCGTCCTGGCTTCAATCCACATACCTCTAAAAATTCCAGGACTTTGCGAACCTAAATTTTAGATACCAAAGTAAATGAGTTGGCTTTTCAGGGGCATTGAGTAAGAATTGGTGAAAGTATACGATAGCGACATTTTTTTTTGCACTTCTAGCCCAACGTTAGTACTTTGAGCCAATATCATCTAATACACCCCATAATGCTGGTTGCTGAAAATGTGATCCTGACGAACGAAGATGGTTTAGTGCAAGCTGTAAGATAAGTGGAGGGACGACATACATTGAAGGAGAAGGAGCGATTGTGGGGACATGAGAGGCGAAAGAAAGAAACGAGGCGACCCAGTGTCCGAGGTCCCACTGACTTGGATATCGTAAACACGTGTCGCTCTTCTTTTCTTCTTCACGTTTCATCCTTCCTGCAGGCAAGATTGTTCTCTTCACGGTAAGATGTAGGCAAGAACCTACCACGTTTGCATAACATCCGTTATGGTGTAGTGGCCAACATTATCGCCTCTCTAGTCTGAAATCAAACGCGAGGTTGAGCGGGGACCAGGGTCCTGGGAAACTAAAATACTCCCACGGTGGCTGTTCCGAAAATGGAATCAGGCTTTTTCAGCGCGCTTCAGCTCCATCCACGATATCGACACGACATTCTCACTAATTTATCCACTCTATCATGTCTTCACGCTCTGCATAGGCATTTTAAATATGATATCATTGATTTAATCCTAACTCCCCGTGTCACTACCCCGCCAGAGTCATCAGCATTCCCGACTACTCAATCCGTCCAGCATACACTGCTCACGCACCAAATTCAAGCAGAGGTCTTCGGGAACTGTAGAAACTCCAACAGTCCCCCTAAAACAATCACTTATCTGTCTTTTTAAAAGTCTTTTAACACTGAAATCCCATCTAATTTCACATAATTGACTCCAAACAAACCAACTCTGAGGGTTTCAATATCCATATACCTGATACATCTCGAGTGTAAGAATCGGTTAGAAGTGGTTTGAGATGTCATTGATAACAAACACACGTAGTTTTCTACTCCTGGCAGACTGGGTTGGTGCAAGCTACGTGCATGAAACATCCCGAATTGTCACTACTGCTCTGCGAGGTCTCAGGAATGATTTTCATCATTATACCTCCTGGAAAGTAAACCGAAGGCGAGAAGTGGTGTATGGTAGACAAAGGAGACGAATATCGTTGAAAAATACGTACAGTAAAAATCCAAACACTCTAATTAGGGGCGCGTCTTGGTGCGTGAGAATGTAAGCATGACTCGGCTAAGCTGGTCCCCGTTCAACCCCGCGTTTGCTGGCAGACGGTCTCCGACCGCCCTCACTCTCTCAAAAAAGGGAGGAGACGTGTCTGCTTACAGGAGACTATCGCCTCTCCTAACTTGCCCTGCAGGAAGTCGCGATATCCCAGGGTTCAATTCCCTGCAACGGAATGGATGGTAAAATGTGACCACTGTTTTTATGTGTGTTGTTCTACCCGCAGAGCTAAAACGGCAAGAACAAGACGCCCTGTTGCTCTGATAACTTGGGCGTGTCCTTCGGATACCATCGCCCGCCTAGCTCAATCGGATAGAGCGTCAGACTCTTATGAAGGGGAGTAAACAATATCGGATCTGAAGGCTGCGAGTTCGACCCTCGCGGTGGGCTAATGATTTGACTGAGCTTGGCATCTTTTCTCTTATTTTTGTCTCTAGGAATTCATGTCGACGAGGGAAACAGTGGTATGACTGTCCTTCCCTTCCTCGTTTAGAGCGATAGAGTTGGACGCGTCATAGAGGTGAGGCAACGAACTAACAACACCCCTTCCTTTCTGTATCTTATCTGCTACTGAGGCTGATTTGAGGTAAGTCCGTCCAGGATGAATAACCGACCACCATACCTTGAGGTAGACGCTATGCTATCTCTACTGAACAGACAAGAGGTGAACCTCACAAGTTAACAGTAGTTCTTCTATCTCTCTCACATTTTTTTTTCCCGTGATGAGCCAGATCTCATGCTCGTTATACAATACCAATGGCTTTCATGAATCAATGGCGAACTTCTCCCTACATCTCCGTTATGGCGTAGTGGCGAATTACTAGTTACTAGAAGGCGACAGCCCAGGGTTCAATCCCCTAAAACGGAAGTGTAGTGTATTGTAAGGATATTTTATGTTTTCGTCCTCCAATTCCGCCCAGAAGTTATTTATCACGCAACATGGGCTGAGAGAATAGAGGTTATAGGAACTGAGTCTCGGGCTAACTGAGGCAAGAAACGCGGTAAACACATTCATGTCCGCTCTGATGCCGATCTTGGTTGGACCTCTCTTCTCTCGCACATCCCTGGCCATGGAATGAATCTGCACCTCTTCATCCATTATATAGGGTACAGTGGCCTCTCATCGACCTCCACAGGTCAAGGTCATAAGCTGAAGCATACCCAGCTCAAACGGATGGAGCGTCAAACTCTTGGGACCAAGAAGGAACAAAATTGTCTGATTATCATTGAATGTACTCTACACGTGAACTCCCAGGCACGCGAAGACCCTTCTACGTATCGGTGTTACAATAGTCAGAACGAGCATATAATACATCGGGGAAGATCGATGAGTGTCTTCCTCAGTAGGACATCGAGTTTGGACGAACCCGGTGAGATAAAACAATCAGGAACGCATGGATGTGAGTGGATGTGCAGGGACTAAAACAAGGGAGTAGGCTATATCAAATGTTCGTCTGGCACCAGCTCCGGACTGAGGTACGCCTTCTCCGCTGTTTCAGGTTTTATCAAACGCGGGGAATGAAAGGCTCGGCACCTATTAGACAAACAGATTGATCAACGAGGATGAAACGAGAGATGGTAAAGTAGGAACGAACCTTGCGCCCATTTTACCCTCAGTCTTCCTCTTTAACTCACTTTCCCCTGCGATACGAATGACGCTCTAGCGAGAAAGAGCGTGGTGCGTTTGCGTTGAACGTTCAAGGGTGTCATTGAGGAAGGAGCAATTGAGTCGATGGAGAGAGAGGAGAGGGAGGCGCATTCGGGAGGCCAGACGGTGCGGAGTTAACTCTGTACTTGGAGAGGCTAAGGATCAGCATTTCACCAAGTAAACCAGTAAAGCTAGGAATCAAACGGGCATGAGAGAACCTATGGAGCGGTGCGGGAACATCTGTAAAGAAAATGTAAACTCGGCCCTGGAGGAAATATTATCAAGGACGCACGAAGGATACATGTCGGCAGGTAGAGGAGGATAAAACACCTGCCATCTCAGTAGGAAGTACAGAACGTGGTAGTCTAGCAAATGGCATCGATGAGTAGCGAACGAAAGGAAGATATAATAGGAACGAACCTTCTGTGCATAATAACCACTTTACATGTTCTGCGTAGGCTTGGTGCTTCGAGATGAGAGCGAACGGCATGGTGGGGGGTGTATGGTGGAATTGACAGTGCAAATGAATGGTCGTAGCTGGAAGGTAATTTCGCGTAGGCAGTGTGTCCCCAGAGGAAGGTGACCGTGTCGCCGCCGATGTCAAAGATACGCGTAGGGCTATTTCTACAGGGACAGCCAGAGAAAGAAAAAAGAACGGAAGAATGCTAGTTCGTGATCGAAGAGTCGGAAGACGTACCTTTCGCCAACATCATCCAATCGATAGCTACCCCCACAAAAATGGTTATGAGAAACGCAATTGGGCTGACAGAAGGGAGTAAACGGAAAAGGAGCAGTAGGATGGATGGAGGGACGACATACGTTGAAGGAGACGGAGTGATTGTGGGGACATCAGAGGAGAAGGAAAGAAACGAAACGGAGCAGAGTGTCCGAGGTCCCACTGATGTCGTAAACACGTGTCACTGTTCTTTTCTTCGCTTCTCCTCACACCAAAAATATGCTCGACGGATATGTGTACTGAAATGCTACCGATTAACCATATCGGGCGATCACATGACGCGATTATCCTTATATGGCTTATCATTCGATATTTCAGAACACCTTTCAGTGGGGGTTTGAGGGATATCCGCTGAGCAGAAATTTTGGCCCTTCCGGTGTGCCTACACGTTTCGTTCTTCTGGCAGGTAGGTATTCATTTTCACGTCTTCGGTGTCCCTGTGAAGCCATGTCGGCTAGGTACTCCGAGAGTAATTCGTGTCCAGCAAAGCAGGACAGGTAAGTTATCAGCGCCATTCTGGGTGGGCGTGCCTTTTTGAACCCCCCATAGCCCGCCTAGCTCAATCGGATAGAGCGTCAGACTCTTATTGCAATGGACGCATATTCGAAATCTGAAGGCTGCGAGTTCGACCCTCGCGGTGGGCTATTGGTTACTGCAACAGTTTCTCCCTTTTTTTGTCCCAGACGTTCAACCCAATGCGGGCAACAGTGGCCTAACATTCGTAAACTCGTGTATCGCTATCTTAGATGCGAAGCATTACCTCTTAAGGGCAAGTGTGGGTCATCCGAGTCTTGAAGACGTGAATCAGTCCATCCTACCCTACTTGTCTAGAGTAATGAAATTAGACGCGTGGTAGAAGGTGAAGGCACCAAGCTGACATACGGTCAAACAAGTTGATCTTCCTTTCTGTATCTTATTTGCTACAAAAATTGAGAATTAGTGCTAACTTTGACCAGTATAAATCAAGGGACAAGAAACTTAGAGAGAGATGTATTCCTATCTATGCTGAACAGACAAAAGGGGAACCTATCCGACTCTATTTCTAGCTAGGCCTCCTCCCTTCTCTTCTGAATCACATACACGGTAACCCAAATCCCATAGCAACTATACCAAAGGTTCTTATCGATCGATGACAAGTCTCAGTTCCCCATATCCGCTGTGGTGTAGGGGCGCCTCTGATTTGTAGCTATCAAAGGCGACTGCCCAGGGCTCAATTCCCTGAGATGGACACAACGATACTCAGTACATCTTTTGTTTTTCCCCCAATGCCCCTAGAGAGATTACTCCCGAACAGAAAGAGTACAGGTTATCGCAAGTGGAATTAGCCTTGACAAACGAGGTAAACGCGTGTCAGCTTCTTGGACTTCCCGCACGTCACCATAATATTCGCACGTATCACACCCCATGCTTCTCATATGAACATGTACCTCTACATCCGTTATGGTATAGTGGCCGCATCAAATGCGCGATAGCCTAGGGTTCGATTCCCTGTAACGGAATAATCAGGTGCCTGTATGTTTTTCGTTTCCCATGTCCCAAGTTGCGAGTCTGTTCAGCAAGAGCAATCTACATACGCTTTCTCCCAGAAGCGAGGCAGGCTTTTCAGATTGATTCTGTTCAAGCTATCCTGCCTCTCTTTTGCCTAACCTAAACGAACACGACATGCAAATCAAAAAAGGAATCTTCCTTCAAGCTTCCTCTCACACAACCCTTACTCATACCCGCCGACTGACTGTTGTACAATTCCGTTATGGTGTTTGTAGTAAAAGTAGCCATCATGCCGCCAGTTACCGGGGGGGGACCGCGAAAAACGCCAAGGGTTTCACGGTTCCCTGGGGGGGACGGAATAGTGGATGATAGCATCTCTGCGTATGTTTTTATGTTTTGCCCTCACTATTTCTCATCCTGATATGCCCACAAGAGCCACGATTTTCTTCGTTTTCTCCGGACGAAAAGAGTACATAGAAACGAATGTTCGGCTATTGAATGAACAATACAACATGAGGCAAGAAACGATTAGGGTAAAAACCACATTGTTTTTTTTCGTCTTTCCTTTTATTCTTTTTCTTTTCTCTTTACTTGTCGTGCTTCGTATCAGGTAGTGGGTCCTTTTTGAGTAGTGGTCAACGCTATCGCCCCTCGGTTTCCACTAAAATGCTTGCGCGATAAGTCCAGGGTTCAATTCCCTGGGAAAGCAATGTGTTTGCCCGGGAAAAGTATTTTTTTTTTGTATGTCCCGATTGCGAGTTTGCTCAGGTTATCCCTAAGTAGTACGAACATCTACATATTACGTATATACATGCTACTGCATTCCCCCAGGACCTTGAGGGCAGCGGGGGGGAAACCGTTCTTTCTTCCGTGGTAACGGAGTTCGTTTTGGCTAACCGAATGGGAAGAGAACATACATCAGGTGGAGAAGGGAACGAATTTTGTTCCAGGTCGTTCTTCCCTCAGCAATCCCTCAGGCTTGCTCTGAGACATCTGCCACAATCCTTACCCATAGTCACCAACTATTGCCTGACACTTCCACATTGTAGTGGCCATCGGTCAGGCTTGGATTCGCTGAAGCGGTTGCAGTTAATCCCAACCTGAGCGACGTGTATCTCAACGCTTTCTCCAGCGCATTTACCGGTTACTCTCCCAAGGGGAACCAGAATAACACCACTCTTCACTTTACATTCCAACACTCCAACTTCAAGAACTATCGTTGCTCTTCACTCACACGTTACTATTATGATATCTATTCAGCTAGTCAACATCCCACATATCTGGTAAGAACAAATTTACTAGCTCCGTTATGGTGTAGTGGCTAACATTATCGCCTCTCAAGACAGCTCCATATGATGCCGCGCGATAGCCCAGGGTTCGATTCCCTGTAACGGAACTATGCTCAAACCAGTCTCCAGTTTTTGTATTGTACTCGTTTCTCAGCTTCCATAGAGACATCTTTTATTTTGGCCAAGTACATCCTTAAGTAGAAAGGTGCGCTACTGTATCGTTTTTTCCCCGTACGCCCAGAGTTGCGAGTCTATTCAGTAAGAGCAATCTGCATACGCGTTCTCCCAGACGTGGAGCAAGCTTGTTGGATTCAAGTTATCCTTCCTCTCTGTCGCGGAGGTTGAGCTAACCTAGACGAACATGACATGCAGGCCACGAAGGAATATTCCCTCAGGCTTGCTCTCACATACAACTCACATATCTAGTCTCACAATTGTTACCTATAGCTCACAATGGTCGCTTGTACATTTCCGTTATGTTGTAGTAGCCATCATGCGTAGTTATCGAACGGGAAAGCCAAGGGTTTGATCCCCTGGAACAGAACTAGTAGTATCATCGTGTAGTACAGTATCGCCTTTCAGTTCCGCTAGAATGATGCGTGATCGCCCAGAGCTCAATTCCCTACAACGGACTATTCGACGGAATAGGGGCCTGAGTCAACTTGACTCCTTCCCTCATCGCCGTTATACAAACTTGACCCTACAGATGGGTTCGAGTCAATAAGATATCTTTTTCTGCAGATAGTTGAATGAGTTGTATATAAATTAATATTCCTGGTACACGATGCACGACGCTCAAATAGCGGTATTGTACTGAGGAGGCATATCAATCACATCCGAGTTCCCGGTACCTGATTCTGAAGGCGGCGGTCGTGGTCTCCATCCACTGTCCTCATGATATCTGATCCATCTTCCTGTGAGCTGCTGTCCACTTGTTCCTTGGGGCTCGACGACAGTGTCATTTCGAAGACCGACAACTTCGTTTCTGTTACGGTCTACACCCTCCTCTTCACTATCCCTTGTCCCATGCACATCATGATGTTTGTGCCTCCCCTTTTTGTTTATCGGTAGGCTGTCGGGGTAAGGAGTGATAAATGGGCGCCCTTTTCTGGTGCTCCTACGTCTGATGCAAATAGCTGCTATGATCAAAGCTAGAAAAACGATGAAACCAACCACAGCACCGATAATGATACCGGTTGTTTGCGGCCTTCTGGGTTCGGATTTGCCTTCAAGTCCTTTGCCAGAAGTTTGTGGTGAGTCGGTGGACTCGACAGGGGTAGAATTGTGAGACAATGTCTGAATACTGGTGGTAGGAATGGATACCCAGGTTGGAGAGGATTGAGTCAACCGGGGTTGCCGAGACAATGTCTGAATACTGGTGGGGAGAATGGCTATCGAGGCATGAGTAAACCGGGGTTGCCGAACCACCATGGTTTGTGAATCCGTGAAAAAAGCACTACAGCGGTTATAAGTCGACAGAAGCGGTAGTCAGAAGCTAGACAAACATAGCTCCACCATCGCTGCTGGGGGGTTGTGCTGCTATCAGTACGAATGCTCTGTGCTTTGAATAAGAAATTGAAAATGGAAAAAAATAAGAAGCGTAAAAATGGCCTTGCTTGACGTGGTTCTGAAAAATCGAAAGGTGAAATCGTGGGCTATTACAGCTGGTGTGCACCTTGCGTTAGGCAATTTTCTAACTGGGATATCGCTTAAAAGCGGTGGCTGGGCTGGGTGGTTCACCCCGGTTCCACAACGATTTCTCTAAAATGAAAAAACTTTCTCTGGTCCTCCGTCGGGGCCTCCAGAAAAACCAGGAAAAAATGGGTTTAGATCGACCGAAATAACTGAAGTGGGGGGATAAATTGGTTGCAGGAGGTGCTATGCTAAATGCATTCACGATTCCCAAGTGTTATTTTTTGGACTATTCCGGGGGGAGTAATCGGTTTTAGCAATTGAACGGGGAAAAAAAATTTTTGAACATTCACAATGTATTGGGGCCATGTCATGTGTTTGGGGTGTATTTTGGAGGAAAGGGAACACTTTGAGAAACCAAGGCCCGCCAATTTATATGTTATGGATACGGAAAGACTGATAATCGAAAAACCTCGCGCTTGGTCAGAGGAAATTTGATATGGTTTATATCAGATCGAATCCCATTGCTACGAGGGTATTGGTTGGGATTGGAAAGCTGGTTATTTACTAGCTATTTTCTATTATCGGGTAGGGGGCGCCGTTCGGAACATAGGTACCTTGTACGTGTATTGCTTGACAATGAGGGAAAGCTCCAATAGCTCTATTTAGGGGGGCGTGGGAGCGCCACACGTTCCCATTACCGCTGTAATCAACAAAAAAAACCGGTATTACGGTTGGACCAAGAACTTGATGGCAGGGGAGTTTGCAGTGGGATGTGAGAAAACCGCCCTTTTTGGTCATCAACCCAACTTTCTCGAGAGGCAGCCAAGGGATAATAGAAAATAGCTGGGTAAGAAGGCAACTTGGGAATTATAAAGTTTTCAGTTAATAAAAAATTTTTCATGGCGTCCAGTGCCGTTTGGTATCGCTTTGATAACCCGCCCAAAATTTCCTTGGTTATACTCTGGGTGGGAAGTATGCGTAGATATAACCTTTACCAGAGTAACAGGCACGATATACACGCTGAGAATACCCTGGATAAATAACTGTGCTGAGAAGTGTGGGGCGAACAAACGGATCAACGCAGCATTACGCATTGATTGTTACTAGGCAATGTACCAGGTGCGGTGTGTTTGAGGGAATCCGAGCCGGAGAAAAGAGAGTAGAAAGTAATCGAATGAACGTGTGGGGACACATTAAAACTGAAGCAAGATTGAAGCGAACATGATGCACGTTGACTACACCCACGAACATCAGGGGTAAAGCGGGGGACGTATGCAAGAGATCGATCAGCACGTGGTGTTACTCACACGATCCTTCAATGACGAATGCCCGTTTGCGTGTTGTGATGGATATGCTTCGTTCGAGTTGTTCCTTGAAATACCATAGTTCAGTATGACACTAAACAAGGTAAGCCGCCTAGCTCACCTCGAACGCTTCGTCTCGATTAGTTACCTGAGCACGCTGATTGTGCAATTCACTTAGAACAGGTCGACGTTCGAAGACGTAACTTGCACTTTGGATGTGTGATGACCACTTGGTGGGGGAGTTGAAGGATGAGGTTCACGTATAATCTTTGAACGACAGGAATAAGAATCATCATGACACAAACGAAGTAACGCACCCTCGTCCTCGTTCCTATCGCTCGAGAGTCGACACCCATCGAACATGGATATGGTGTGTCCCTTCCAACTCTGTGTTCAAGTGAGTGTGGAGAAATGGAGTAGGCGGTGCTGTGAAGGGAATCAACGGCGGAGAACAGACGTTGGATGTATGACAGCCTGGAGGGAGCAATGGTAATGAGAGCTGACGCGCTGAAGAAGCATGCAGAAACAGAATCATTAGACTAAGATTAGCACCAAGCGTCGACGGACAAATCCAACCAACGCACCTTATCCTTATCCTTCCCCTCAGTTGTCAAAACATTTTGAATCATCTTCCGTTGTTGGAAAGGTATGGGCTGACGTTCTGGTCAAGATAGGTTAACATCACAATGGAAAGGTGTCGCACGATTGAGGGGACATGGAGGCCATGAGTGAAAGGATCACAGTTAGATTACGGTGAGAAAAGCACAGAAACAAATCTTAGGACGTACTGAACATTTAGCCCGTGGATGCGATGATGGGAAGGACGACCAACATGATGGCCAAAAGCAAAGAGCGCGGAGCCGAGCAGAGATGCCAGCACCAGCACATCTTCTAATTACACGTGCAGTTGTGATTGATGTGATGAGGTCTCCCGTTGGATATAGCATCTGCCCATGGCTAAATCGGTTACAGCGTCCGACTTTTAACCTCAAGTTGTATCGGAAGGTGGTGAGTTCGAGCCTCACTTGGGCAGCCTAGAGTTTGCCCAATCTAGATTTTGTTGCATATTCAGGTTCACCAGAGATCCGTTCCCAACACACCAACTTCTTACTTTTTCTTGTATTCACTTTAGAGAGGATTGATGATTGTCAGGAAGAACCAAAATCTGTATATATAGCATTACGTACTGCCGTGGATGCGTGAG
>JAYKXP010000263.1:0-42468 GCA_037176845.1 Paramarasmius palmivorus | reverse complement strand
GAACTAGCGCTTGCCGTGGTTGCACGTTCCCTTGACGTGGTCGCATACTCTGGTCTTACACTCACTCCAACTACACCCTTGTCTTGCTCGCTATTATCCTCATGTCTACCCGTTTTGAGGTGTGAACTCATTCCAGTAAGTCGTGCTTTGATGATTCCTTTATGTCTGCCTATATAACGTTCGCCTACATTCAGCCTTCGTTATTCTTATTTATAATGCCGTGCAATGGCATCTGTAGTCCGCTCTTCAAGTTCGGCATCTCCTATGCCTTGAGCTGTGACCGTCAAATCGGATAGCGACTTTGTCATGCTGTATTACCAGGTGGGCCAAATCGATAGTGTTATTTCGTTGACTAACAGACGTGTTGTAGGGACGAGCCGGTATAAATCGATCTCAAGAGGTTTACAGGCTCCTCAGTTGTCCAGTCTCTCTTTTCATCCACCCTGCCATTCTTTTGTGTCTTTATTTTGCGTTAATTTCTTGACCAAGAGGATACTCTAAGGTACGTCGTGATTCTATATGGATACCCTTCCTAGCTGATGATTCCTACAGAGGCGCTATGGACCAGGCCAACATGAACCCAGAAATGTTCATGCAGGGCTTGTGTGCGTGGCTGCAGAATCATCCTCAAATGATATCTTCATCTTTCCCAAATACAAATGCGTTTCCGAATATATCCCAACCTGTACCGACCCAACCTGCACCGACCCAACTTCCGCCTACTCAGCTTCCACCTACTCAAGCTGCACCTACTCAGCTTCCGTCTACTCAGCTTCCGTCTACTCAGCTTCCGCCTAATCAGCTTCCGCCTAATCAGCTTCCGCCTCAACCTCCGCCTACCCAACTTCCGATGACTCAGAGTGAACCTCTGAACCCGCTGTCGTTCATGTCTCAACTCCAGGCTAATGCTCCAATGTCACAGACGCCACAACTGCCACCGCCACCTTTGGCTGGCAATCTTCCAGTAGCTCAGGCTTTGCCGCCGGCACAACCTAGCGTTCCGCCAGCTCAGGCCATTGCTCGTCCGATTCAAGCTCCATATACCAGCATCAACATGTTGAGCTCTGTTGCATCAAGCAGCGGCACGGCATTTCCAAGTCTCAGCCTCATCCAAAGAGCTAACGCAGATCGGATGGATAGTGCGGAACGTCATTCCAGACAGAACAAGAAGAAGAGGGGCAAAGCTTTTGTTCTGCCCAGTCTGGCTTCCGACGTTAGGCCTCCTCAAATTGAGGACTGCATGGCGATTGCTGAAGGCGACATCAGGGTCGCTAATGTCGAGGTCTGGATACATCCGGCTCAGCCCACAAATGCAGAGAGAAGGGTGCGTTGAGTAAAATTTTCGGTGACTAGCTTGATCATTGACTAGTATGTTGTTTATCAGCGGTTGCATCTCCCGAAGAACATGTATCGCTACCACAGGAACGAAGAGACCTACAAAATGGTCTTGAACTCTCTCAACCTTCTTCATCAATTCCCGAACCTTCCAATCACCACAAGACTCGTCGAACTGGTCCAACATCTCTCCTGTCTTTTAAACAGCAAGGGATACATCTTTCCTCCAGTGGCGGAGATATCTCGTGGATTCGCTTTGCACGAAGGTCTCCCTCTGCAGCTTCTCTCCTACACCAATCTTGGAAGGCCAAATGGAAGCAACAAGACACCTAGGATAGCTTCGGCTTCTTATCGCTCGGAAACTACCATCGCAGATTTGCTAGCAAACCCACGTGAATTTGCCGTCGCAAAGTGGTCCATCTCCGACAAGAACTATTTCATTATTCATCTCTGTATGTCAATACCATTTCCCCAATGAGTTGTCAGGGCTAACCATAGAGCAGGTATTCGGTCTACTGTTACAGAGGCTTTGGTTAACCTAAAGGAGGTGTATCTGGGGAACGACGACAGCACTCGCATTCATAGGTGCATCCATAAACGAGTATATGGCATGTTTCAAAGTGATGTCGATGCTCGGGTCTACGAAGGTTGTAGTATCTTTGATGAGGACCTGATGGAAGCGGACTGTGATCCTGCCGATGGCGAGGAGGAAGTAGGAGAGGTATGCAAACTGCGATTAGAGAAAACTTTACCGCTGATCCTCTTAATAGGAACGCATAGTTGCTCAACTCTTGCGCCCTTCTGGAACCATGTCTAATTCTTCGGCAGCCCGAAATTCATCGCCGATCTCTTCAGCCTCTTCCAGAAGATCGACCACTTCGCAGATTTCTTTGGCATCCTCTGGCAGAACACCCTCTTCCCGAATCTCCTCTGCATCTTCAACTCGAACCAGCTCTTCAAGAGTTTCCTCATTCTCGTCTGGAGTATCGTGGATGGACGAAAACATAGTAAGTTCCTCATGCAGACCTTGCCAATATATGCTAATCATCCTACAGGACATCTCTAGTGAATCCTGCTCAGAACTATGGCAGTTTCCAGAGATATCGGAGCAGACCGACGATTACCTGGGCATCATTCTGAACAGATCAGATATACTTGATGCGGTGGAAGTCGTCTACGAACTGGAGACTGATGGACCCATGCATTCCTTCAGCATCACAGGTTATGATCTAGAGGGTCTAACGGCCAGCTGGAAGAGAAAGATCTTGGAATGCATCGAGAAGCAAGATTTCTCGGTGATGTACAACCCGACCCGTCATTTCATTCAGTGAGTTGATAATACCGTTGGTCGTGATAGCTTTTGACTTCTTGTTTTCTTTTTTTTTTGCCTAGGACTGAAGCTAATCTTGACGGGCCAGACTACGAAGTTACATCAGGGCCAGGCATTGAACGGGAGGTAGTGCATACCCTCGCAAAGGAATACCTGGAAACTCGAAGGTCAGAGTTCTTCGCCCTTCGTTACGGAGGCTTCTGTACTCTTGCCACTATTCCCGCACAATCCGCCCTATTGATGTCTGACACCAAGAAGCGAGATCTCCAACTTCTAGGGGCAATTGTTGGGCTTTGTCTTCTTTACGGTTACCCAGTGGACCCAATCAATCCCCTTCTTCTCATCTACCTACTTTATGACAACAACCCTGCCTCCCTCACGAAAAGCCTGGTTTCCACGTGGTTTCCAGAGCTATTCAAGATCCTCTCCATTTGGATATCTCTCTCCGCAACAGACACCATACCCCAAGAAGTCGCAATTCACCTGATAAATTATCATGAGACTATGGTAAGGTTACAACTGCATGACTCGCATAACTTGCTGATTACTTCTCGTCTAGCCCTCTGCTTTTACTGGCCGGAGTGAGGAAATGCACAAGCAGTTCGGCTGGCAGATGCTCCGACACGTAGTAGTCGGTCCTGAGCCTATTCAGCACCCTTACTTTCAGGCATTCCTTGAGGGTTTTATGCTTCCATGCCTGGAAGGCAAGATGACTCTAGGAAGGGTAAGTTTCAAAGGTTTGTAGCAAGGAATCCTTGGCTAATATCCCATTCCAGGTTGCTCAAGCGTACAAGGGTGGGCCTGCAGCTCTCGTGAGCAGCGTATATACCTGCAACATATCCGGGTACAGCTCCCTACGGATTACCTTCACCAAGACGATGAAGGAGGAAACCCGCGCGAAACTTTCCCAAGCTATGTTAGCGAACCCTCTCTATCAGTCAATGCGAACGGTGGAGGACATTCTCCGGGACTTTCTAGAAGGCAGAGGCATCCCATGCCCACAACTCCTTAGTGCTGTTTCAAGCAGGTTCAACAAGGGAGTTAATCTTGAAGACGCGATCTCAGACGGTCCAAGTGGCGATACTTTTCGCTGTAGGATGTTTTGTTGGGCTGCAACGGGAGTTCCGTTCGTCTTACTAGACGAACCCAAGATAGAGGTGAGCCTTTCTGCCGACAGCTTTGTCATAGTTTACATATCTTTGTTTTTAGGTCCGACTCGTGGACGAAACAGATGAATCATACTCAAGAGAGTCCGTAGGCCATAGAATATCATTCTTGGAGCAGGGGGTATGCAGGTTCAGAACTTGCCCGCGATTGGTGCTACTTCCTGCGCCTTATCTTATTCAGCTCCTGGAAAACAGGTACGAAGACGAGGAGGACCCAGAAGCGGAGAAGAAGGACTCAAGAGTCGCTATGCATCACTGGCTCCTCAGTACCATATTAGATAACGTCGGAACCAACAATATCCTGTAATTTCATGTAGTGCTCAATTGTTTACGCTAAATGGCAATGCAAGCCCATAATGTTTCTCAGATGCGTTACGCAGTAGATCTATAAGACGATCTCTTCAACTTTTGCAACCGAAAGTTCAGCTTGAAATTTGCCATGCTTCTCGCTGACCAGCTTGTAGAGTCATAGAGCCGCACTCTTTAATCTTTGTTGCATGTAGAAGATCTCAGTTCCGTCTCTGTGTCTTGCGCGTATGCAGTTTGATTGAACAAAAGCCCAGTGGCGTAGTACAAGAAAGCGGAAATACGGTTAGATAACTGTACAGTATGAATACCCAGAATATCAACAACAATGCTAAGTATTATGAATCACGATCTCCTATTCATCTGAGTTGTCGGATCCAAGCGGTGCGGGATGATCGGTGGCCGGCCAAACATCTTGTAGAAAGTCTGACAGTAAAATCCCGCGACAGCTTCCTCCAGTTGGCTGAGCTCCGTTTCCTGAAACTGCTCTACTTGATGACGTTCCGTCTGCAGTACCGGGACAGTGTTACTCCCAGGCCAAGTCTTCAAAACTTCCTTCATATGGAGGATATACCGTGCTCTGGACAACACCGTCGACCCCGCTACTCCTTGCGACGCCAGTTCCCATCTGATTTCCAATGGTGATTGTGCTGTGTTCCCTTTGGGTCGAGGGAAACATGCCTGAACTTCCTCATGACATCGATGAAAGTCATTGGGGTTATCAGGTTGATACATCGATCCCCAGGCGTCAACGTTCTGTTCTGTCCGGTTTCGACGTAATATCGTGTCTAGAGCGTGGAACTCGGAGCGAAAATTCAATTCATATATCTCCCACAAAATCTCCTGCACAATGCGAACATCTTTTAACTTCCCAATCGGGTACTCCTTGCCACGCCATTGAAAGCTATACTGTGCGACCACAGCAGCATCCCTTCGTCGCGATATGCCATAGAAGGTCAAGCATTCGCCCAACAAGCGGTCCACCGATTTGCGTGATTGGTCCATGAAGGTCCCGGAGGCAGAAGGATGGCCGTCGGTAAGGGCGAGAAGTAACCTCCACTGCTGTGGACTCCATGCAACGGAGGCCAGACATGCTGGTCGCATCATCACGCGGAAAGTGAGGACTTCGCGTAGATCGAGCCAAGCACGTATGTATCGCTCGAGTTTCTCCTCTGGTGCTACTACGAACATTCCTGGATCTGGGAATACATATCCCGAGTTGGTGATTTCTTCCTTACGCAGTTTGTTTTTTCGGTCGATACCTGCAAGTGCCGTAATCCAAAACGGAGGTGTTGGTGGTGAATACGGCTTCGTTATCTCTGCGAACTTGTCTCGGTTCACTTGTTTCGTGTTCTTGTCTACCTGGCTTCCTTTCTTGTCTGCACACATGTCTATTAGTAACATCAATGAATAACTATTGAGCAAACCTACATGGTTGATGACGTTTATCTTTTGTAGCTAGTGGACGTGCAGGGAGTGCGCTCGATGTAGATCCTGTAATTATCATGTTAGCGTCAAGTAACAGTCTTGGCATAAACCTCTGAGTCCTACCTGCTGCAGATGTTCCTCTTTCTGAGACTGGATGTCCTGGAAGCGTAATTGATGTGGATCCTGTGACAAACGCAGTCAGCTATAGTTTCAACTGCTGACAATACACACGTACCTGGCGTAGACGATACCGCAGATGAAACAGGGTCTGCGAAAGACGCAGCGAAAGGGTTACCCGGCTTTGTGAGAGACCTGAGATAGTTTTCGATTGCAATGGCACGAGCTACCGTGTCGCTGCCTCCTTCGAATACACATTGCGCTTCACGACCTATCTCTAACTCGATGCCCATGTCCTCTGGCGTTTGAACTGCCACTTCCGCAAAGAAGCCTGTAAAAGGCTGTTCCACACCTGGTTGAATGTGCCAAACCGGAATTCCTGCACTACGCAAGTGCTGACGATCTATGTCATTGGTTGTGAAAGTCCCTACTCTGTCGGTTTTCCCTGTCTGTGGCGGAACCGCTTTGCCCTCCATTAACGGTCTGAAGAGTTCAAACCAATCCAGCGCTGCGGTCAGCTCCAGATACCAACGCTGGAAGCATCGGAGAAGCCGTTGCACGACACGTCTCGGGGCAATGTGATGGAGGAGATATCCAAGTACGATGTCAAGCTGATAGCTAAGGACAGATACGACGATATTGGGTGATTGTCCTGATAGTTTGCGACTCTCGCAATGCGCCGTCGCACGTTTCTTCAACTCCAGGAAGTCCTGTTTAAATCTTTCCAACGCCGTCCCTTTCCACTTCCCCATGCCTGATACACTCCCTCTCTTTTCCTCGAAGTCCTCCTCACCCAACATAATCCACCATTTTCGACGATCATCGTTTTTTTTTGTTGGCATACGCGGTATTACGGCCCAATGACAGCGATCCGGAATATAGGGTTGGGGATAGAGGAGGCAATCTGCCTCTCCGAAGAAGAAATCACATCGTTCGTATACTCGTCGTGTTCCAAAGAATGGGCGGGGGACGTAAGATGCGTTGGTGGTTGTTATGATCCATTGACCATCTTCTGTTGCTGCGTAAAGTCTCGAGGAAGAGGACATGTTAGGCGGTAAGGAATGAAAAGCGCTTGACATTCAGTCTCAACGCTAAGGGAGTGGGCCTGAAGGAACGTTCAATTCCTCAGGGATACTGTGACTTTCAGTCAGCAATACTCGGATTGAGTGATAAAAAAGAAGAGAAATTGAAGGATGGGGTCAACGTTCGAACAGGAAGGTAGTAGCCCGAGGTAAGCCCGAGGAGAAGAAGATGCGTTGTCAAGTTCCCACAGTCTACGGTCTGCTTCTCACCTCCACCACCTTCTCTCTATTCCTCTTTCTTTATGCTCCCCGCACCCGCCGCAGACTGAATGTCTCGGTGATCTCCTGCATCCATAGACTGAACGTCTCTGATGCATTCCCCTTAGTGCCCGACTGAATGTCGGCGCCATTCCTTGTTCTGAAAACTCGTCTTCTTCCTCTATCGCTCCCTTACCGTGACCTTCTGGATGTGATGGAGCGTAGCTTTTTCCTTTCATTTCTCTAAGTCCCCTTATCTATTTTCTTATCTTCATCTTATCATTTTCCACTTATATCGCGTACAGCCTCTCATCCACCGGAACATTCCACATCATTCTTCCATTGTTCTACATCTTTCCGTATCATTCTGATTGCTTACTTGTACAATTCTCGCCGAGACAGACTCTTCACATATAAACCGTAGTCGTAGATGCCTAGTTCCCCATCTTGACCTCTTGGTCATTTGGGCTAGGCAAGTCATCTTGTATTTTATCCCTTTAGTTATGCTAACTTGGTCATTTGGGCTAGTATCTGACTTGTGTCTGCCTGCTCAACGTCGTATAGAGCCTTGTGCCTACGCCGGATCACCCCCTTTTCCCTTACCATCATCGCTCAGCACCGCTATCCGTAGAGAGGTAGTTGGTTCGCCCTCACATTAGGTCAAGATCTCATTGAACGCCGTTGACCTGGTAGCGTCAACCTCGTTCAAGGTACACCCTGGCAGACACAGCAACCGTTACACCCCCACCTCCTTTTGACTGTTCCTCCTGCACACACTCCTATAACACTGATAACCAACGTGACAACCATCTCCGCGACGACGACTACTGGTGGAACTGTGACACCAGCCCCTGCCCAAACCGACTGCACAATCCATTAGACTGGGCCGACGACATCTACAAAGACCCCCGCTTATTTCCTGCCATGTCTGATAACGCTCCCCCTGCACAATCCCAGAACGAGACCCTGCTGCAAGCACTGCTTGTCAGCCAAAAGGCACTCACCGACTCGATGGCCGTGCTCACCACCCAGATGTCATCCAAAGCAGACCAGCGAAGCCGCTCCGAGAAGCCAGCAGTGTTCGCAGGAGATGGAGACAGCGCTGACGCTCGCCGATTCCTTGCGGCATTCTCAGTTTATGGATGGAACTCCAAGAGGGAGATGAACATCCAGGATGCAGATGGACAGTACTACCGCAATGACCGGGTATGGATTAGTACAGCGCTGTCGTTCATGACAAAGGACGCAGCTCTCTGGGCCACTCCTTACATGGAGGAGTACTCGTTGGGAAGGCCCATATTTGGTGACAACTGGGCCACGTTCGAGGCAGCTTTCAAGCTCCGCTTCGAGAGCGTAGACGAGAAGGAGGATGCCAAGCACCGCCTCAAGGCTCTCCATCAGGACAAGATGACGGTGGCAGAGTACACAGCCAAGTTCAAGGAGCTCATGGGACGCACCGGCTACTCCACAGAGGACCTCCGTGACCGGTTCTACGATAACCTCAGTCGTGCATTCCGCGACAAGTTGGTCCTTGCCATTGGAAGGAGCACCAAAACCTTCGACGAGTTGGTTCAGACATCAATCGAGGTCGACAACCACTTCCGTCAGTATGACGCTGAAAAGCGTTTGGAAGCACAAGCTCGACCCCAAGGCCCACGACCCTTCTGGAGCAACCGCCAACTCCCCAATCCCCCACGTACCTCGCCCTTTCCCGCCGCTGCGCCAGCACCAACATTTCCAACACGTGACCCCAATGCCATGGACATCGACGCTAACCGTACCCGTGCAGACTGGCTTCGCCTGATGAATGGCAAGTGCTTTGGCTGTGGTTCGACAGAGCACCGGCAACGCGATGGGGGCCATGAAAGGGAGATTTGCAACTGGTGCCGCAGAAATGGACACCGGGAAGCAGTCTGTTTCAATAAGTGGCTGGGAAGGCCTCGTGGAACGAGTGGACAACGTGTTGCCGCCACTGAAACACCTGCCACTGAACAGACGCTACCAACTCCACCTGCCGCAGCCCCAACAACCCCAACTCCAGCTCAGACCGCACCACCAATGGGTCTGGATGCTCTCATTGCGCAAATGGAGCAGCTCCAGATGCAAATCGCTACCATCCGTGCCGAGCAGCGTTTTTAGAAGGGGTGCCTCCTAAGGCTACGAGAGTCACACCCCCAAATACATCTTTTATCTCCATCTCGCCGTCGTCGTATGATTCTGTTTCATCATGTACAATATCTATCCCAGTTGTCGACAAAAATGAAAACCATTTTCACATACGCGCGCGCTTGAAAGGACACAATCGAGAAAAGGATGTAGTAGCCATGATCGACAGTGGAGCTACTGGGCTGTTCATTGGGAAGAGATGGGTGGAGGAGCAACGTGTTGAAAGATACCGTCTGCGAAGGCAGATTCCACTCTACAATATCGACGGTAGTCGGAATCGTGCAGGGAGTATCGAGGAGTTTGCTAGATTGAGGATGAAGATTGGAGAGCATGAGGAGGAAGTAGAGTTGTTGATCACTGACCTAGGCCCTGAAGACGTAGTGCTAGGGCTGCCTTGGCTGAGAAAGGTGAACCCTGCCATTGACTGGGCTAAAGGTGTGATGAAAATCGAAATAGAGGAGGAGCAGGAAGAAGAGGTCCAGACAGAGGAGACAGAGCGGTGGGAGCAGATCAGAGGCAACAGAAGACAGCGTAGGCAGTGGCAGAAAGATGGTGTATTGGAGCATGCGAGCGACGAACTGTGGGTGGCAGCAGGAGTGACGTACGCAGCAGAGCTGGCATTTGAGGAGTCGAAAAGGAAGGAGAAGAAGAGCATGGAGGAGATCGTGCCTGAGGAGTACCACCAATACCGTAAGGTGTTTTCGGAGGAAGAATCCCATCGACTACCTGAGCACAAACCCTGGGACCACACCATTGACCTCAAGCCCGATGCTCCAGAGACTATCCGATCCAAAGTATACCCCATGTCGGTCAACGAGCAGACCGAGTTGGATGCATTTCTGGAGGAAAACCTGCGCAAAGGATACATAGTTCCATCCAAGTCACCCCTCGCCTCTCCAGTCTTCTTTGTCAAGAAGAAGGATGGTAAACTTCGGTTCGTACAGGACTACCGCAAGCTCAATGAATTCACCGTCAAGAATCGATACCCCCTTCCTTTAGCTACCGACATCATCAACCGCCTGAAAGGTGCCAAGTACTTCACCAAGCTGGATGTTCGGTGGGGATACAACAACGTGCGCATCAAGGAAGGAGACGAGTGGAAGGCAGCGTTTACCACCAGTCGAGGACTGTTCGAACCACAAGTCATGTTCTTTGGCCTCACCAATTCCCCAGCAACATTCCAGGCCCTCATGAACTCCATCTTCGCAGACCTCATTGCCAAGGGCAAGGTAGCGGTATACCTGGATGATATCCTCATCTACAGTGCAACCATGGAGGAGCATCGTGCCACGACCCATGAAGTGCTGAAAAGACTTCAGGAGTACGACCTCTACCTTCGGCCAGAGAAGTGTGAATTCGACCAACAGCAGGTGGAATATCCACCTGTAGGGGCACCGGCCATACATCAGCCTTTGGCAAGGCCAAAGGCCAATTGATACATCAGCAATGGTATTTGCCAATGGGCACACTGGTGCAGAATACAAAGGAAATATGACATCTTGCGCCGGGGCCGGTGCAAAATAGTGCTACTTGCACGAGTTGAACAGTAGACCTTCAGTTTCGTCAGTCAAATGCCGTGCATCTGATGCTAAATCCACTGAGCCAAGATTCCGTTGCTATACTGTATTCGTCTTTCGACTATACCCTCCAATTACTTGCATGCAACCAAAAAAAAAAGTTTTTTTCTGTATTGTTGTAACATATGCACTGACAGCAAGATTAATACATACGCTACTACACACTCAATCTATTCAAGTACATCAGCAAACTACAAATTCCTGGCCAAACCCGTGAAACAGTAGATAAGTTCATCAACGACTCCCTCGTACTGGCCTACTCGAAGAGTCTTTACTTGGCGTTCTCTGGGTGTGTCCGCCGGGCAGCTCTGAAGGGCATGCCACCACCAGAAGACCACGGGAATAAAGCTAACGATCCCGTTCCTACCAGTAATCCGTAACGACTCCCAATCCCCATTCGGGTTGCGCGTGAGCCTGATCCCCTTGCCCTCATCCTTCCGCCATTCAGGCATGCAGAACTTGAACCAAACCAAAAAGTCCTCATAGAAGCCAGCCAAATCAGACATATCGGGTCTATACTTTGGCGCGCGAGCACGTGCAATCCACGCACCAATGCAGTCCGGTCGGCGATAGCTCGGAAGGCGTCCGTCACCTTGGAAGTTGGCCGCACCATCAATTCTAAGGTATAGGCGGAGAAGTCGACGGGTTTCTTCAGTGATGCCGTTAGCTCGAGCAAGTTCGAGCGTGCGCACAACGTAGTCGGGAGCTTCTGGTGGAGTGGGGACATCATAGGAGGTACTGGATCCAGGAGGTGGTGGTGGTGGTGGTGGTGCACTCGCACTCGCACCTTTGGACTTCCTCGGAGCCAAACTTGAGAGCTTGGGCTTTGGTGCAGCAGGTCCTGGAGCTGAAATAGTCGACTCAATACGAGGCTTCTTCGCCTGACGGCTCTTGCCAGGCTCCGAAATAGACTGGGCGACAGCGCGGCGCTTCGAAGGCTTGGAGGATGAAGGAGCCGGTGCATTGTAGAAGACCGAATCCGACTCGTAACCGTCCGGCTTGGGGTCAGGAACAGCGTCAAGCATCTCTACATCTTCGTCCGACATTGTCTCCTCCACGTGTTGGGTATCCTGTTGTTCCACCTGTTGTCGACGACCTCTCTTCCTTGAAGGAGACTTGTAGGTGCGTATCACCAATGGAGGACCTAGTGGAGTGGGTGTCGGCTCCTCGTCGAGGTTGATAGGCGAGTTTGGACGACCAGAGCCTTTGGCTGCCACCACAGGCGAAGACGAAATTGTAATTGGTGACAGCCGTGTTGGAGAACGAGTAGCTCGAGGGGGAGTTGGCTTGGGTGATTCATTGGATGGACGTGAGGGAGACGGCGGTGACGAAGCCGACCGAGGACGGTTAGCGGTGACATGCTTATCTTTGGAACCCGATGGAATAGTCGTTGTCGTTGTCGTGCTGACCCGACCAGATCCAGCCAGACGATAACGAGCCGAGCGATCTTTCGGAGCTGGGTCGGAACGCTGTGTGGAAATGGAAGTTGAAGTGGTTCCAGTGTGCACTGACTTTTGCGATGATGCAGGTAATGTGCTGCTGGGTCGTGTTGGAGGCAGAGGTGGCTGAGGACCAGGTTTCATCCGCGCAGTAGTCGGGGCACTCTTTCGAGGCGGAGGTGCACCAGAAGTCGTCGAAGGTGCTGCATGTGAAGGAAATTGTGTAGTGCCGGTCTTTGATGAGGAAGAAGTGGCAGAGACACTCGGGAGCGGTGCAGTGAAAGCATTGTAAGGCTTAGGCTTCGAGCTTCCTGGAAACGTGTTGATACCGGGGGGTAACTTCGGAGGCAGGACGATGGTATCAAGGCACACGCCATCCGCTTCCTCGTTAATGATTGACGCTAGGGTCGGTGCTCCTGCGGGCATGGCACGACGACGACATTCATCCACAGCTAGATGCAAGTCAGAAGTCTGAATAATTACTTTGCGCAAAACGTGCAACACTTACTGTAAGACCTCTGAAGGAAATTCGCGTATAGTGGTATCACATATTTCTTGTACCCCTCTCTTGCGGCAGCACCAAAATTCAACGGTTTGGGACCCAAGGTTACCCCAGAATGACAACTATTCAATTGAAAGATGTGTCATTTGACAAGGTACACGACTAAACAGCAAATCACATCTACCTGATGATATTCAACCTCCCACCATCAGCTGGCTCCGGACCACCCGCCAGGAGAGTGAAACTCCATCCAGTGGCTTCGGACATACCATCAAGGACAGGTTGTACGAAGCTGGGGATTCGTTCGATAGCTCTGCAGTGCTGTCATGAGCATTGATGACCTCAGAACATCAAGAATCACCTACGATTGACGAGAGGCTGGGTCCGTGGGTGGGGGAGCCTTGATAGCCGCAATGTACTCGGATTCTTTCTGAGTGGCCTGGGTGCGAGCCGTCTCAGCCCATGTCTGGCAGGTTTTAGGGTCTAGTTTGTTGAAGGCATTGCGAATAACTTCTTGGCGAACCGCAACGTAGGCGCTCTTTCCTACAGACCACATTAGCATTGGACTGATGTCTATCAATATGGAACGTACCCTTCTTGATGAATTTCCCTTTCTTTTCGAGCACGACTAGTTCACCATCTGCATCCTTCGTTTCCTGCTGGGCTTCGGTGGCAACAGATCCACCCGATACAGACGCAGCTGAAGAAACTCGTGTTCAGTCATAAGACATGAGAACGAGCTATACCAAGTACTCACCAGATGTTCCAGCATCTGTAGAATTTGCTGCCGACCCCTCAACGCTAGCCTTATCTGCAGGAATGTGTCAACAAAGTAGTACTACTGGCCAAATAAGGTGAAATACCAGAGCTTCCTTCCCCGCCGGCCACTCTTTGAGCTTCTTGCAACTCCAGGATACGCTTCTTGATCAATGGTTCAACGATTTCAGGGTGAGCCTGAGCCCAGACCGTGAACGCTGGGAGCTTGCGACGAGAGGGTAGTGCAACACCGGAGAGTTTGGCGAGAAGCCTGTCGAGAGCCTCAGGCTCTTTGCGAGCGGGATCGCGAGCAGGACGACGATAGTTCAACCAACGTGCAATTTGCTGTGAGGGGAAGAAATATGACTGTGAGTCACGTTTGTCACACTAAACAAGATCACATGATGCTCACCTCAGCGCGAAACGCGTAACGCTTCTTCAGGTCTTCATGATCCTTCATCGCCTGATCATAATCCACATCGCTTTGGCCAGACACCTGGATGGGAGGCTCTATTACAACGTCCTCCAGAGTATCCGCATGAAAGGCAGCAAAACCGGCCGCAATCTCCTCCTCAGAAGGTTCTTGGTCGGCCGGCATAGCTTCCGGGAAAAGGACACCGTATAGACGAACCACATTGGCCAGATACTGGAGCTCTGTACCATCCTCGACAGCCTGGCGATACCCTTCGAGGGTTTGTTTCAAGACCTCGAGACGAGCACCGTGGAATGCACACTTCAGTCACCCTCCATACAGGACCTAGTAGGTCCATCTCTTGAGGTGAGCAGTTGGGCCTCTTAGGTGGGTTTTTTAGTTGTGGTTACCACAATAGGTAACTACCTCTGCCTTAAGCCTGCAATAGGGTATTTTCCTGGAATTCAGCTAAATTGAGCTTTAGGCAGCTACCTATATAGTATAAAAGATTTCAAGCTATTGCCTGGGCTTTATTGGTAAATACCATATTTGTGTGACGTGACAGAGGGTGTCAGGGGTCCTGATTCTGAAAAATAGGCTATAAAATAGGCATTTATGCTCTGATATTGCTTTCAATTATTCTATTGATGCTTTTGTCTTGTTTTAAGTGTTTATAAGACTGAGATAGTGTAAATGCTATATAAGTGTGCCTATTTCTCATTAAATAGCATGCTCTCCAATAGGCTATACAAATGTAAATGTAACATATACAAGGCTATTGAGTATTGATATTAGACATAATAATCAGAGTAAAATAATATAAAACTCTAACCACAAAAAGCAGCACAGTATTTACTATTAGTAGCTTAAAATATAGATGCTAACACTATAAAATTGTAATCTTATCAACTTGGTGAGTATTATAGGTAGCTGTCTGTAAATTGAAAGCAGATATCTGATTCCATGTAACTTAAGAGTATCTATCATTTAAAAATAAGATAGGTAGCAACCTGTATCCTCTGGGCACCTGCTTTAATATAAATGGTGTCTACCACAGCTCATAGGTATATATCTTGAGTTAGTCTATACTATAGGTAATTACCTGAAAGTGATATAGGTAACAGGTAGTAACCTATATCTTTCAGGTATCTGCCCTAACATCAATGTCACTGCCACAGATCTCAGGTAGTTGCCTCAGGCTCTTTTAGACTACAGGTAATTACCTCAAAGCTATATAAGTGGCAGGTGTTTGCCTGAGATAGATATATAAAATAATACATATACTTTTTATAATCTAAAACAGGCAAGAACCCAGAGGAATTCATAAATTAATTGATTACATACTTTATAGCGCTTTTTTGGGCGCTTTTTTAACAGGAAAATAATTCCCACCCCTTCTGACATCATTTAAACATTATTTTAAAGTTATTTTAGAGTTTTTGAGCGCTTTTTGAGCGCTTTTTTTAATGGAAAATAATTCCCACCCCTTCTGACATCATTTGAGATCTTTTCCACTCCGCTTTTTTGGTCCCAAAATAGAAGGTGCTCTTACCTCACTATTTTCTACCTGGAATCAATGCATTAGGGGGCTATTGGGGTATGATGGGGGGCTATAAAAATCGCATTTTTGGGGGAATATGTTCTATTATGTTCTTAAAGCATGCTACTGCAATTGGGGGACAGGGGAATGCAAAAAAAGCGGTCCAAATATGGTAATTTAGGAAAATAGTCTATTGGATCTTGGGCTACAGGGCAGATATTGACATGGGGTAAGTTGGAGGACCTAGATACATTAAATACAAGCCTGGGGACACCAAATAGTACATAGATTAGTGGGATAATGGTGCTTAAATATCAAAAATACTGAAAATCTCTGAAATTGGGGGAATAAAATTACAGGATGGGATGTAGTGCAGCTGGGGCTTAGATATTGTGAATCAGAGATGATATATATGTCCCCCTGATGGGTTCACAATCCTGGAGAGCTGCCTATTTTTCCAGATTTATTACAGCTAAATTTGCTTTTTTTGGATATTGGTAATACTATACCACAGGGAATGATTGGAATGGGCTAATTCTTGTTCATAACCAACTTTAGGGTGTATAGATGATGAATATATACTTGCCCAAGCACTTCTGTATGTGCAACACCTTGTTTAATCCAATGTATTGTACAGTTATGTTACATAGGCAGTAATACATGAATAGCACCTCAGGGAAGCATCCCAGCACCAAGGGGAGTTCAGAATCAAGTTCAGGCACCCAAAATACACTTTTCTACCATGAAAGGACATTTTTTGAATACATCTGTATGTTGCTATATAAAAAATCGCATTTTTAGGGCTTTTTATGTACTGGAGCATGGGGATTGCTCCTAAAATCCCCAAAAGTGAATGAGAGACTGTTCACTATGCATAGAACAGGAATATCAATTGCCTCCATGAATTCCATGACAGGAATCCTGATGCCAGAGGCATCAATTCTTGTACAATTATAGAAAACATGTAATATGAATGTAGTATTACAGGGAGTAATCTGGGGACTTGGAGAACCTCAAAATTGAATTCAGAATGAAAAAACAGTTAAGAAACAATCAAGGGTTGAAAGGAATCCAATCACTGTAGCTTGAGATAGGTTCAAGTTATGTTTATAGGCTTATGTGTAAAGTACTTACAATCAATCTTTAACTTGGATTGTCTGACCTTTTCATTAAGCATTCTGAGACCAACTAGACACCAAATAGTATTATATACTTCATATTCCAATGTCATAGAGTTGGTATTGCTGGTTCTAGAGTGGTCTAATGGTCTGGAAGATCTAAATGAAAAGGTCAGACAATCCAAGTTAAAGATTGATTGTAAGTACTTTACACATAAGCCTATAAACATAACTTGAACCTATCTCAAGCTACAGTGATTGGATTCCTTTCAACCCTTGATTGTTTCTTAACTGTTTTTTCATTCTGAATTCAATTTTGAGGTTCTCCAAGTCCCCAGATTACTCCCTGTAATACTACATTCATATTACATGTTTTCTATAATTGTACAAGAATTGATGCCTCTGGCATCAGGATTCCTGTCATGGAATTCATGGAGGCAATTGATATTCCTGTTCTATGCATAGTGAACAGTCTCTCATTCACTTTTGGGGATTTTAGGAGCAATCCCCATGCTCCAGTACATAAAAAGCCCTAAAAATGCGATTTTTTATATAGCAACATACAGATGTATTCAAAAAATGTCCTTTCATGGTAGAAAAGTGTATTTTGGGTGCCTGAACTTGATTCTGAACTCCCCTTGGTGCTGGGATGCTTCCCTGAGGTGCTATTCATGTATTACTGCCTATGTAACATAACTGTACAATACATTGGATTAAACAAGGTGTTGCACATACAGAAGTGCTTGGGCAAGTATATATTCATCATCTATACACCCTAAAGTTGGTTATGAACAAGAATTAGCCCATTCCAATCATTCCCTGTGGTATAGTATTACCAATATCCAAAAAAAGCAAATTTAGCTGTAATAAATCTGGAAAAATAGGCAGCTCTCCAGGATTGTGAACCCATCAGGGGGACATATATATCATCTCTGATTCACAATATCTAAGCCCCAGCTGCACTACATCCCATCCTGTAATTTTATTCCCCCAATTTCAGAGATTTTCAGTATTTTTGATATTTAAGCACCATTATCCCACTAATCTATGTACTATTTGGTGTCCCCAGGCTTGTATTTAATGTATCTAGGTCCTCCAACTTACCCCATGTCAATATCTGCCCTGTAGCCCAAGATCCAATAGACTATTTTCCTAAATTACCATATTTGGACCGCTTTTTTTGCATTCCCCTGTCCCCCAATTGCAGTAGCATGCTTTAAGAACATAATAGAACATATTCCCCCAAAAATGCGATTTTTATAGCCCCCCATCATACCCCAATAGCCCCCTAATGCATTGATTCCAGGTAGAAAATAGTGAGGTAAGAGCACCTTCTATTTTGGGACCAAAAAAGCGGAGTGGAAAAGATCTCAAATGATGTCAGAAGGGGTGGGAATTATTTTCCATTAAAAAAAGCGCTCAAAAAGCGCTCAAAAACTCTAAAATAACTTTAAAATAATGTTTAAATGATGTCAGAAGGGGTGGGAATTATTTTCCTGTTAAAAAAGCGCCCAAAAAAGCGCTATAAAGTATGTAATCAATTAATTTATGAATTCCTCTGGGTTCTTGCCTGTTTTAGATTATAAAAAGTATATGTATTATTTTATATATCTATCTCAGGCAAACACCTGCCACTTATATAGCTTTGAGGTAATTACCTGTAGTCTAAAAGAGCCTGAGGCAACTACCTGAGATCTGTGGCAGTGACATTGATGTTAGGGCAGATACCTGAAAGATATAGGTTACTACCTGTTACCTATATCACTTTCAGGTAATTACCTATAGTATAGACTAACTCAAGATATATACCTATGAGCTGTGGTAGACACCATTTATATTAAAGCAGGTGCCCAGAGGATACAGGTTGCTACCTATCTTATTTTTAAATGATAGATACTCTTAAGTTACATGGAATCAGATATCTGCTTTCAATTTACAGACAGCTACCTATAATACTCACCAAGTTGATAAGATTACAATTTTATAGTGTTAGCATCTATATTTTAAGCTACTAATAGTAAATACTGTGCTGCTTTTTGTGGTTAGAGTTTTATATTATTTTACTCTGATTATTATGTCTAATATCAATACTCAATAGCCTTGTATATGTTACATTTACATTTGTATAGCCTATTGGAGAGCATGCTATTTAATGAGAAATAGGCACACTTATATAGCATTTACACTATCTCAGTCTTATAAACACTTAAAACAAGACAAAAGCATCAATAGAATAATTGAAAGCAATATCAGAGCATAAATGCCTATTTTATAGCCTATTTTTCAGAATCAGGACCCCTGACACCCTCTGTCACGTCACACAAATATGGTATTTACCAATAAAGCCCAGGCAATAGCTTGAAATCTTTTATACTATATAGGTAGCTGCCTAAAGCTCAATTTAGCTGAATTCCAGGAAAATACCCTATTGCAGGCTTAAGGCAGAGGTAGTTACCTATTGTGGTAACCACAACTAAAAAACCCACCTAAGAGGCCCAACTGCTCACCTCAAGAGATGGACCTACTAGGTCCTGTATGGAGGGTGACTGAAGTGGAATGCACCTGGGTTTGGCATGACGACGGTATAGATAGGAAGATTGAGGAGACGTGACTGCGAACAAGAAGACGACGGCAGGGCAAGAACGAGGCAAAAAGCGATGACTCGATGGCAAACCCAGTAAGTCTCTCGATCTCTTTTATATCCCACCTTTCCGCTCTTTTCCGACGGTTTTTCCTAAAGACCTCGCCAGGGAAAGCCGTCCAACCGTCTCAGACTTTGATATTTGCAGGAGTCGATGTTGAGATCGCACATAGTACTTACACGCGACCCGTGGTTCCACGCGGTGAGTTTGTCATTTTTTCTGGCCAGATCTACCTTAGAAATAACCCCGATATAGATCTCGTCTTCACGCCTCATTTCTCCCAACTTTGGGGATTGTTTATTTGCCAGATTTCTCACGCACCACCTCTTGAATTCGTACAACCACCATGGCTGCCTCAACCGCCTCTACTGCCCCTCTCACCCCCCAAACTTCCAAGGTCGATCGCCGACAAGGTACTCACATCCTTCCTAGTAAGTCTTTCGTGCCTCATTTTCATCCTCTTCCTATGCTGATAATCTATAAGGCAACCCTTATCGAGCCAATGTGCCTGTTGATCGTCCTGGGACTGCGCCCGACACCTACACTTTTACGCAGCATAATCCTGACAAAGGTGATTTTTTGTTGTCGTCGTTATCGATATCAATTGACGACGATGACTAGGTATTACAATCGCCCGTACGACAGTTGAGGAAGTTGATGGTCAGTGAAAAATACCACATCCTGCAAGCCAGACTCTAATTTTTTTTTTTTTGTCCAGGTTGGGTGGTCACCACGACCACGGTTATTCAGCGTCGACATCCTGATGTCCAAGTCAGTCGTGTCTCCCGCGGTACCTCACCAGGTGTCGCCGCACCTACCTCAAACGTTGGTAACGGACTCGTCGAAACGTCCACGTCCACGGCTCCAACCGACCAGCGCGGTTCACTGCGTGAGGCTCCGGATATATTCATGAGCGACATCAGCTCTGCCATCCTGAGCAACACCGTCGCCGGAGTTGCACCCCCGCCACCACAGTATTCATCTGTGATTCCGCACCCCAACCATCTTTTTCTTCGTCCCGGCATGGAAACGCATGACAAGTTCTATATAATTTTTCGTGGCCGGGAGGTTGGGCTATTCTACGACTAGTAAGTGGTCTCTACTCCTTTTTTTTACACCCTAACGCTCCTTGTCAGTTTCACAGAAGTGAGAGAGCGCACTCTGGGCGTTTCCCGCTCGGCGTTCAAGGTCTACTCCACCTTTCAAGCTGCCGTTAATGCCTATGACCAGGCGTGGAACGGCAATCTTCCCGGGCACGAGCTTATGGCCATTCCTGGGCCTATCACCCAGGGCTCTTCCAGTGGGACAGGACTCTTTTCAATCACTGTACATACCGATTCCGACTCTGATTCCGAAGCTGCAGAAGTTGAAGAGCAGGTCCAGGCACCTGGCGACGCCTAAGTAGTGTATCTCCTAGAGTCGTAACTGTACCGACTGGTTTACCTCACCTATGAATTCAATTGTCGTATCAAAACTCTGAAAATCATCTTGATAGACGCAACATTCTAAAGTCTACTTTGAATTCTTACCCGGTCGCCGACAAGATCCGTCCATCGTTATCAAATCTTCATCAAAAGGCACGCAAAAAACATATGCTCAGGATCTCACCACCCCTAATGATAAATTACCACCGCCTGGCAACGATATCAGAACCTCACCGGCACTAAGCCTGGAGTACCCAAGCAGACCCAAGCCCATGCAGTGGAACATCTGTTTTCCACGGAAGGTATGATACCCTCAACACCTTTTCCGGGCGTATCAAACCCTTACCATCTTGTCGGGGGTATCAAACTCTCATCGCACTCACGCTAATACCCTTGATGATGAATAATGAAGCACTATGTACTCCAGGAATGTAACTACCGCCAATGCTATGCCTCTCGTTTAGACTCTCTATACCACTCATAAGTATGCAAAACATAAAGAAGAGAGACAACCACTTACTTTGCCCTTCTGCGCCGCTCTCTCTCTCGTTCGTTGATGGCGGATCGATTTGCCTCTCGATGTTTACGAGAGTATTCCCGCTGTTTCCGCCGCTTCGCTTCCAGAACCGAATCTCGCTCCTCTTCCGGAGTATTCTGCAACTGCTGAGCCTGCCTGTGAAACAAGATTTAGCCATATGCGAATAATTCGGACCTGATGACCTGCCTATCGCGTCGCTCTTTGACCCTCATTCGAATCTCGGCACGATGCTTGTGGTAATAACGCCGGGAGTTCGTCGCTTGTTGGTGACGCTTGCGTGCTAATTTCTCATTGTCGGGCACCGCCGCATTCGTCTCTACCTCGTGTTCTTGAGAGTTTTCCAACGGTAACAAAGGCATTTCATGTTTATCGCGGTCTAGAGTCTTGCGCTGCCGGATTCGAACCTCCCGCTCCTGACGAATCTTTTCCAGCTCTGACATGCGCTCCGCCAGTCGGGTTTTTTGAGTATTATGCCGTGGCATTGGCTTCATTGGGTTTGGATCGGCTGGCAGAGCGTGACTATGCAGCTACGTTAATGTATAATTACCACCCACCTCCTTCAGTAGTTACCTTTTTCGGAACCAAAAAAACTCTTTGGACAGTATAGGAGCTGGTAGCCTCTGCCCCTGTAAATGAGTTGAATATTAACAGCAGGTAGCACTGACCAGGAGGAGACAATACCCTTCGAGGTACGTTTCAGGGGGGACGTGATCCCTCCATTGCGAGAACGACGGTGTGATGGACGAGCAGCGGGCAGTGTCTGGTCTTTTCGAGGCCCCAGGACAATGCGCTTCTTCAAAGGGGGCGGACATGGTGTTTCTACAAAGTATCCAGCACTCAGGACAATGAACACTCTATCAGACCGCTCAGCACTCACCAGGATCACCGCTATCACTCTCCTCACTGCTCGTCTCTGTGCTCGAAGAGTCATCCTGTCCTGAAATATCCTCCAAACGGCGTCGCTTGGCTGACGGACGAATGCGTGAAGACTTAGTACGGCGAATGGGACTGTAACTCGGTTGCGGAATGGTCATGGTTACTGTGAGAGCTGAATACCGGACACTTGGCATACGATCCGATGATGGCCCGACAATGAGACCATTGCTTCCAATGATAACATCTCCGCGATCAGAATATGAGAATCTCACCGGAAATAAGACTATCACCTCTCCGGATAACCGCCGAATCAAACCCTTGCCTCTCTCCGACATGCCCGAACAGCGGAATACACGACTGGTTCACCAATATGGCACATATTGAGGCTCTGGTATGACTGTGAATCTATGCAGACACAGCTATCTGTAGAGACTCGTACTGATCGGTAGCGCCCCGACTTGGGAGACATTAAATTCGGCCAGTCTGAAACATCTGAGCGTTTGCACGGTAACGGTTTAGTGACTATGAGATTGAATGACGCGTCAGTGATGTTCGTTGTTTGAAGTGCGGTAAGGTATGCACACAAAGGACTTACGTGCAACGAGGAATTCCTACCAGTGAAAGTTCGGTACGGTAGAAGGAAAGTGTCCCAAGACTTTGAATAAGTATCGAGTTAGTTCGTCATCGTTGCAAGGGATCTAGTATGGAATACTTACATCACATTCAATCTGTATTCCGAAATTATATAAATGTCATAGGGATATGAATAGTCCAGAGTCGGATACAACCTTGAATATTTTTTGGTTCAATGGAGTCTGAACGACTTGCGAGTGAGATCTATAGAAATGTGAGCACTTTACCACATAAATCCACATTAACCTTTTATTCAACGATTTATAACGGAGGTCGGCCCACTTGGCTAGAGCAGTTGTCTAGCTCGTCGGTCAATATACGAGCATTACCACCTGAGCGAGGACTCGTTAGCAAGGTCGCATCAGCCAGTATACATGAATACATGACTCGACCAGAGATGCATCATCCGTTACATGCTACACCATCACAGGGTCTATCTTCCACAGACATCAATTCACCATTGAATATCTTCATCGCTCAAAAGCTTTCATCCAGGCCACTAGGATCTGACAGGATGGGGCTCGATTGCCTAGATGAACACGGCGTTTGGGTATAATTACAGGCCATTTGACTTGATTCAAAGGGGAGCGCAGTTGTGTGCCACTCGGACGAGATGCGCGAGACGAGATGTGAGATAGAACAGTGTGACATTATTGAAAAATGGGTGCAGTTTCCAGGAGTTGAAATAACTTACCTTTAATTAATCCTCCGTTCGAGGTTGTCGGACAGGCCGAATCACTGTAAACCAGGTAGGCATACGAGGCAGCACGAACAGGACAACGTAGCACGAACCCTAGTTGATTATCACAGGTTGCGCTGCAAATTACCGCGTCATTTTGAATGGAGAGAGCATATATATGAGGTTTTTGGGAATAGGTAGTAGTAGAGACGGTGAGAGTCTCATATCCTGGGAAGTTTTCCTCGGCTCCGACCTGATGCCCTCTTCACCAATCGGAGTCATCCGCAAACGTCTTGCTCTCATTCTTCGTTCCTCCCACCATGTCTTACCTGAGTGAATCTCAGCTCGAGGTATGTTCCAGAGTGTATAACTGTTGACTATGGATCCAAAAGACTAACTTATGTTGTTGCAGCTGAGAACGGTTCCACTATGATGCCCAGCACACCTTTCGGGCATATCTCTGCAGGTGGTCCCTTTACATGTGCGACAATCGGAATATTTAATCTGCCCAAATACTCGGAGCTGCACCCAATCCTCCCCTTTTCACCCTTGCTTTCTTTCTTCATCAATGTCCGCGCGAGGAAATCCCAAGTCAAGGGATGCGCACAGGTCCAGCCAGCCTGTCATCATTCAAGGTAAGATTCCTCCTTTGGTGACGCGTTGTATTAACTGACAAGTTTGCAGATTCATCTGATGAGGATGAGGGGGAAGTCGCAATGCGTCGCCTGCGAAAAGCTTTGAACGGTAGGTATTTTTCTTGTGCTCCCTTCGGCGACTTCGCTCAGCATTGAACACACAGAGGTACATTGGAACAACGGACGAATACGTTTTTTTCAGCACGAGCTAGAGGAGCATGTTCGTGCTGCAGAACGAGCAGCGTATGATGCCGAGGAAGCTTTTGGTGAGTGCGATCTACGTCTGAATCAACCTTCGATTTGACTGTTTGCCTATCACAGACGATCTCAATGAGTCGAAGAAACACCAGTACCAGTCGGGATCTTCCCAAGTCAAATCACCTCCCTCCACTCACTACTCCACGGCTCGCTCCCACTATGACTCAGACGACAGCTACCATGACAGCGAGACTGAGGCTCTAATCAGAGCAGTAGAATTGGGTCCGGATGGCACTCCTGCGCAGGAAGAATACGCTGGAGGCCCAATTCATCCCTCTCTCAGTCGGATGAGCAATGCCACACCGCCTGTAACCCCGACAAAGCAGAAGCGGTCACCAACGTCTCCTACTCTGAAACGTGCAGTGCCGCCACTAAGTCAGCCCGTGGTAACGTCGCCTTCAACATCGAAGCGGGCACGAAAGGGTCCGAAAGGGGGATTTCTGGTATTAAATGGAAAGAATGGGATCAGTGGGGTATATGAATCATGGTCAGTGACGGTGTATATGTTTTTTTTGGGGGGATTCACGGTCAATCCTAGGGCTCTTGCGGCCAGCGTTAGTCAGGGTACTTCGGGGGCGATTATTCAAGGATTCAACACACTCGAAGAAGCACAAAAGTCATACAACGCTTGCTCCTCGTCCGGTCTACTGGCGTATCTCACGTTACCAACTCACGACAAGCATTGGTTTGTGGTACTACGAGGATGCAAACCAGGCGTATGTCAGCGGTATGTGGTATCATTTGTACCATTGCTAGATGTTTGCTTACCAACAGACCAGAGGATTACTATTGGATCGAATTGGAGGAGAGAATTTAGAAGCAATTCAAGTATCTGACATTCGGGTGGCCAACACAGAGGCCGAAGCCATTCGGATCTTTCAACATTCACAGTCTTAGTATATCAAGCATGTTCGTATACTATGATGTCCAGACTATGTACACAAATGGCCCTAGCATTATGAACATTGTGAACAACTTGCGTAGTCTAGCTATTTCAGAAGCGCGCGTTGGGCGTCTCTGAGGTCACGTGGGTTTGTTGGGCGTCTTTGGGTTCACGTGGGTGTGACCTGTTTGTTGAATGGCTTTGCAACAATCATTTCAATGGCTCGCAAACGGGGACGTAAAAAACACTGCAACTCCTACCACGACCGTGTTCCCCTTCAACATGATTTCGAAGTGGTTCCTTCCCGAGAAGGTTGGGTAGGAAGCGCCGGTACCTCGACCTTCACACACAGATCGCCGGCGAAGGGACGATCTAGTTGGACTCAAGGAGCGGAATGGGCCTCGATGACTGAAGAGGAGTTCTCGGACGGGGCGATATCCTTGGAAATGGATCCCGAACTTCATGAGGTGCTATCGGAGGTGGAGCAAGGGCTCAATTCAGAGGATGCATGGGAGGAGGAGAACAACAACTTGGGATCAGAAAGTGTACCCAGCATGGAATTTAACGCAGGTTTGGGAGGTGTAGGTGGAAAGAAGAGGAAACGGAAATCGTGGAAAGCAGTAAGTATCGTCCCTTGGTATGAACTACTGCTCATCTTTCCCTACAGAAACGGCCAAACATACACTGGAAGCTGGAGTTACGCCCCCATTTTTTGCAGGAACTACTACGCTGGCAAGGCCGCGGAGACTCTCGAAACCAACCCACCTGTGTAGACTGCGGGGGAAAGGATCCTAGTGGCGAGACACGTCAGCAACGACAGGCAAAATTTCGCTGTCGAGAGTGTATTTTCCCGGACCTGGTGTGTCAGTTATGTTGCGTTCGTCGGCATCGTGAGCAGCCCTTTCACTGGATTGAGGTAAACATGATCCTCACAGTGTTTCCCTGCCTTACTAACTTATTCGGTGCCCTTGTCAGGAATGGGATGGATCTCGCTATCATAAAACGACGCTCCAAGACTTGGGCCAAACTCTTCAGCTCAATCACAGCAGTCGAGATTGCCCTCGACCTATATCCTGTCACTCCAAGCTTCGGATTCTTCATACCAACGGTATACACAACGTCACGATACGATTTTGCGGCTGTCACAAGAAGCTCCCTCAGAGGGACGGATCATGACGTGCGCAACTTTTACATTGCTCAAAAGCCTCCACATACACAGTCTCACGACAAAGGGGTCTACATATGACTTCTACCGCGCGTTAGAGAGGCTCACCGACAACACACGTCTGGCCCTGCCGAAGACACGATACCGCCCACTATTGCGTATGATCCGGCAGTGGAGACATTTGAAAATGCTCATGTGGGCCGGTATGGGTCACGACGAGACGTTTTCGAGAGACGAGGGCAAGAGCGCAAAGGAGGTGACGCAGTTGGAACAAGGCAATGAAGGCAGGCTGGTTCTGAAGTGTCCTTCGTGTCCTTATCCGGGTGTCAACGTTCCGCAAGATTGGGCAGCGGCTGTGCAAAGGTATGTATCTGTCTCCTTCGAGGTCTCATGCGGTGGTAATAACATGTGTAGTTTCTTATATAGGGTCTGCCTGTGCATCGACGGCAACTTTCGTCTCAAGGAGCAACAGGTATCTTCCCACTCAAGGGATCCTTCATTGAATGGCGGCATGGGCTACTTTGTCCGACGCGAGCCTTATGAAAAATGGACTGCTTCAAAGGGCAATGAAGATGAGGTAGGCATTTGAGGCTATCTTCGTTAAGTGACTGTCTCACCCGAACATCCAGATTAGCACTTGTGTTCCCCTGGCGGCTCTTTCGAAGCAAAATACAAAGTTCTCGAAGGGACTGCGTTACACGGGTGTCATTGGGGTTGCGTGTGGTCGCAGTGAGATGTTTGTGAGGCTAGGCAATTTGCACAAGGGGGAACGGTATGTGTGTGCCGTGTTGGACTCCATGAATTTGGTCAAGGCTGACAGGTTACTAGGTATTCCAGTTCGGACTACGTCTTCTACAAGGCGATATCAGATTTTCTCTGCCTTCTCGAACTCCTGGTCATCTACGACGTCGCATGCCAGTGGTTTGTTCATCTTCGTGCTCGTCTGGCCATGTTGTGTGGAAACATGGGATTTCTGCAGCCCAAGTTGAAGATGACACCTGGTATTGGGAAGCTTCATGAACCGGGTCACAAGCAGGCAGATCATGAACAATATTCACTGAATTACATCCCCGGCGCTGGTAACAAGGATGGAGAGGTGATGGAACGGATATGGGGGGAGCACAACAACTTAGGAAATGCGACGAAAACGATGGGGCCGGGGTCTAGAGAAGACTACATTGATGCGGCGGCTGCAGGGTGGAATTGGGACAAGTACGTCTCGATGGGTAAGAGCGGTTCTATCGGGCTTAGACAGTAACTAATCGAATGTTTGATTTTTTAGGTCTCACATTGGCACGGATGTATCGAGAGGCAGTCAGAGACCGAGCAAAGCATGTTTCTGAGCATGCTGGACTTACAGATAACCTGGAGGAAGAGCTTGTGGAGCGCTGGGAAGCAATGTGTCTCGTGTGGGAGCACGCGCCGACTCCAAAGAAGGACGTATTGAATCCTTTCGCTGTTACTGCGGAATGTGAGTGACTTCGTTTACCGGAAGCATCATAAACACCCCCATACTGATATCGCTCTCTGCAGTCTTCAGTACCGACAAAGCGATGGAGGAATTGGCCATGGCAGAGGAAGAGAGGCTGAAGGGCGGAGGGATTCAATACCATTCTGTAGACGCATCAGGGTTTGTGGCACTCGCACTCGAAATACGGGACACTCAGTGAGAGTTCATAATCCTTCAACTTGGGTTTTTGCTGATGTTGATTGGTTGAACAGAGCAAAAGTTCTGCATGGGATCAAGGAACAGAAGCGCATACCCACAGCAAATCAATCGAAGAAACTGGCCGAACAACGATCAGCTCTTCGACGGCGTATACGCGCTTATGAGTCCCTGCGACCAATTTACATGCCCGGCCTGGCTCAATATCTCGAAAACTCAGCGCTGGCAGACGATTCTTCAGAGGAATTGCCCGAAAACGTGAGGGTTTGGTTACCCTCTGACGTTGACGCTGATCTCCTCAAGACCGTGTGTGTGGACCTCGTTCCACGGATCGAAGCGAAACTGAGGTATGCTCGCTGCCACGACAGTCTGCACGGTCTGAGACATACTCTGCGAGTGAAAACTCGCATGATGTTGTTCAAGAACACGAATATACGAGGCCAGCGCTCCTCTCATCGTAGCTGGGACGCGATAAATCGGGTGGTCGTCAAGATTCAAAGCTATGCAGACAAATACCGTCAGGCTCGCAGCGCGTATCTCAAGCTCGTAGGACCTGGAGACTGGGAGTTGACCTTGCGCGTCCTTAAGAACGAGGACATTCGGAGTTACCGCGATCCGGCTGCTATTCGTCAGGGTCCGGGGCGACGAGGCACGAACGAGGAAGATCAGGAAGAGGCCGACATGGGGAAAGCGTTGGAGGCGGAGCAGAATACCGGGGACATTGATCCATACAGCCTGATTGCAATCGACAGAACTGAATGGGAGCATCGCACTGTGCACGGTACTGGAGAAACACGGAAGGGTTACTCGTGGATTTGGCATTCTGGCGGAAAGATTGATCTGAACGATGGGGCCGACGAAGCTGATAACGAAATCCTGCGATCAGAGTGGTGTAAGAGTCGAGCGAGGGCTACAAGAATGATCGAGGAGGTGTTACTGATCAGAGAGGAGATGAGGAGAACGTTGGCTTACCTGGAATGGATGGCAGTTAGTTGGGAGGAGCATGCAGAGAGGTGTGGGGATTCTTCGGAAGATGAAGGGCGGCGTGCATTCGCATTGAACCAAGCGACATTGCAACGTAGCTTGAAGGCCAAGTTTGAAAGCTTGTGGGGTAAGGCTTTCGAAGACGAGGAACGTGAGCGGCAGGCAGAAGAGGATTCACGGGATGAAGACAGAGAAGCTCGAGAGCGGGAGGCCATCATCAAGGCAGGGGAGGAGGCTGTTCCGGATGATGACGGTGAGAATATGGAAGAGGAAGAAGGGGACGAAGACACGGAGCAGGGTGCAATTGATTGGGAGGTTGGAGAGACTGAAGAGTATTCTGATGATGAAAGGTCCGATTCTTGGAGTGAAGAGGGGTTTGGGTATGGACAAGATGAAGGGAATGCCGGAGAAGGGAGCGAGTACGATGGGGATAGAGAGGAATGGGGAGGTGAAGACGACTGGGAGAATCATTCTATCAGTGAGTGGGGTGATGATCCTTATGTATGATGATGCACGCAATGGGACAGCTCTTTGGACATTTGTATGCATTGAGGACATTTTATTGAGTTTCGGTGTATGAGTTTCATTTGTATGATGTGTATTGGACATTGTAGTTACCTTACATGGCGCGTTAGCGAAGTGGTATGTGTGATCTCAAGGCTGATCTAAGTCACCAGTAAGGTCAATGTTCAACTGTTTCCTGGTGCATTTTTATATGATAATTTATATCTTGATGGGTCTGCCCGGTCTAGATATGGCCCACGCAGTATCTATGTATTCATATCCCTCATGGCTTAGTGGTCTAAACCTCTGTGTTATTCTTGATTTGTAATGGCGAGGTTCAATTTGGCCTACTGGCTTTTTAATTGGGCCATATTACATGCTTTGCGTTAGGCTGTATACCATAGGCTATTGAAATTGCCTTATGAGGCATTGGATTGTGCCCTCCCTGATGCATCATCAACCACTGGGTGTTGCCATGGTTGATGTATCAGTGGAGACTCCATGGCTGGGAATATCTCGGTATGGTAATACGGGAAGGCCAGGTCACCATGGACCCAGTCAAAGTACGAGCAGTCAAAGAGTGGAGGACACCCCGCAGCCTTCGTGAGCTTCGCGGGTTCATCGGCTTTGCGAACTTCTACCGACGTTTCATCAAAGACTTCTCCAAGATCGCTCGACCCCTGCATGACCTCACCAAGAAAGAGCAACGGTGGGACTGGGGAAGGCGACATCAGGAAGCCTTTGATACCCTGAAGAAGGCTTTCACTGAGGAGCCAATACTGGTGATGTGGGATCCGGAACGACCAACCCGAGTGGAAGTGGACGCCTCAGGCTACGCTACTGGCGGAGTTATCCTTCAACAGCAGGATGATGGATTATGGCACCCAGTGGCATATCGATCAGAGAGCATGGCACCAGCTGAGAGGAACTACGAGATCTACGACCGAGAGATGTTAGCCATCATCCGAGCCCTTGAGGACTGGCGCCACTACTTGGAAGGACTTCCTCAGTCATTCGAGATAATCACCGACCACCGAAACCTGGAGTACTGGAGGACAGCTCAGGATCTGACTCGTCGTCAAGCCCGATGGGCGCTTTGGCTGTCACGGTTTGACTTCCGTCTGACACACAAACCTGGCAAAACGAACACTCAGGCAGACCCCCTGTCGCGAATCTCAGAGCTGCAGGTGTTGGATGCTGAGGACAATCGTGAGCAGGTAGTTCTGAAGCCAGAAATGTTTGCGAAGATTGGAGCTGCGCGAGTAGGAGGAGATGCCCTAGAGGAAAGAATACGCAAGGGAGTAGAGAGAGAAGCGGAGGTACTGCAGGCAGTAGAGGCGCTGGAGAAGGACGGGGCGAGGAAGTTGGCCAACGGTCTAGTGGAGTGGGAAGAAGACGACGGCCTGGTGTACTATAAGGGGAAGCTGTACATTCCGGCAGACGAAGGTTTGAGGAAGGAGATCCTAAAGCAATGCCACGATGCGTCTACAGCGGGGCACCTGGGAAAACACGGGACACTAGAACAGGTGAAACGTTACTACTGGTGGCCTAACATGTCCTCTTTCATAGAGAAGTATGTTCAGGGGTGTGAGCGCTGCCAACGCACCAAACCAGCTGTTCATCCTGATGCAACACTCCAACCCATGGAAGTGCCAGAAGGACCTTGGTGTGTGGTGGGAGTTGACCTTATCACAGGACTTCCCCTCAGTAATGGTTATGATGCCATCATCACCTACATCGACCTGTACAGCAAGCAAGTCCACATTCTCCCCACCACCACTACCCTTGATGCCAAAGGAGTCGCCGACCTTCATTACCGGGAGATCTTCCGTCTGCATGGGATTCCCCACAAGTTCGTATCTGACCGAGGTCCGCAATTTGCAGCGCAAGTAACCCGAGCTCTGTACAAGCGACTAGGACTACAGCCAGGACTAACTACTGCCTACCACCCTGCTGCCAATGGCCAGACCGAAAGAGCCAACCAAGAGGTGGAACGGTTCTTACGCCTATTTGTGGATAAACGTCAGGACGACTGGTCAGACTGGCTACCAACAGCAGAGTTCGTACTCAACTCCCGAGTCCACACAGCACATGACCGTAGTCCATTCGAAGTCATGTACGGCTACACACCTGACTTCACTATCCCAGTAGGACGCCCAACCCGATTCCCAGCGTTGAACACCCGACTAGAAAAACTGAGGGAGGTGCGCAAAGAGGCAGAAGCAGCATTGCGCATGGGCAAGGAGCGGATGAAAGAGACATACGAGGCAGGAAAGAAAAAGGCACATGTGTTCGAAGTAGGAGACAAGGTGTGGCTGTCAGCAAAAGACATCAGAATCCACCAGGCAAGCCAGAAGCTGGGACCACGGCAACTAGGACCCTACGAAGTCATCGAAAAGGTTGGTGAACTGGACTACCGGCTTAAGCTTCCTCCGGCCATGAAGGTACACAATGTCTTCCACGTCAACCGGCTCTCACCCTGGAAGGGCAATGATGTCAATGGACTACGACCACCACCACCTGAAGCAGTAGAAGTAGAAGGAGAAGAGGAGTTTGAGGTCGAGCAGATTCTGGACAGCAGGATATACCGAAGGGGATTGCAGTATTTGGTGCGATGGGAAGGCTTTGGGGAGGAAGACGACAGTTGGGAACCAGCAGCCAACGTCAAGAATGCGGGTGAGAAGATAACAGAATTCCACCAAAAGCATCCCAATGCGCCGAAGAAGATAGCAGCAGCCGTCTTCAGCTCATTACCCTGGCGCAAACTGGAAAATCTGACTGAAGGACAGTCCACGGATCTAGAATGGGAGGAGGGACGGATTGCAGGTTCTAGCCTATCGCGGACGATAGGCATTAGGAGGGGGGTAATGTGATGGAGCGTAGCTTTTTCCTTTCATTTCTCTAAGTCCCCTTATCTATTTTCTTATCTTCATCTTATCATTTTCCACTTATATCGCGTACAGCCTCTCATCCACCGGAACATTCCACATCATTCTTCCATTGTTCTACATCTTTCCGTATCATTCTGATTGCTTACTTGTACAATTCTCGCCGAGACAGACTCTTCACATATAAACCGTAGTCGTAGATGCCTAGTTCCCCATCTTGACCTCTTGGTCATTTGGGCTAGGCAAGTCATCTTGTATTTTATCCCTTTAGTTATGCTAACTTGGTCATTTGGGCTAGTATCTGACTTGTGTCTGCCTGCTCAACGTCGTATAGAGCCTTGTGCCTACGCCGGATCACCCCCTTTTCCCTTACCATCATCGCTCAGCACCGCTATCCGTAGAGAGGTAGTTGGTTCGCCCTCACACTGGATACCAAGAGCATTTGTTGCTTGCTCTTTACGTGTGTATCCAACTCTACCTTCTCTTTTAGCGTTTTGTCATTACTGACTGTTTTCCAGCGTGTTGACTGGCTGTCCTGAACGGGTCCGATTCAAGTTTCAACTACATGGTCCAGCTAAATAAAATGAACTATTCCTCTCCCTTCCTGCTCTTCGACTATGGTCTACCCTCGTAGGCCATTCTGCTCATGTATTATTGGGTGGAATTACGATGTACTCCCGTACTGGTCTCCGCCAAGGTCAACTTTCAGCCGGCCGCCGTTCGACAGTGGTCAACGCGATTATCTTAGTAATTGATGGCGCGTTTGCGTGCAAATGCGCCAGTCCTTACTCAGCCAACGCTGCGATCGATCTCCTCGCCCCATGGCGCCGGAGTTTCGGTTTTCTACAATTTCCAATGCTGGGTGTTTATTTAGGAGTACCGGCTCTATCTGAGCCTCTCCTATCTTCCTCTTCCCAATACCATGACTTTCAGCATCTCTACGCTTGACGCTGGTGCTATCAAGCGACTGGTCGATGCTTTCCAAACCCTCGCGAAGATAGAACTTCCGGAAACGAGTCCTGACACCACGTGGGTGCACCCAGTTCTACCCCCAGAATTCCAAGTCGGCGTCGAACTCTATGAAGATCCTGCGGTGCCCTATCGGTCTGCAGGTCTTCCTACGTTCTATAAAACCATAGATCCTCACCCAAAACGACACCCTCGCCTGCATAACAATGGGCGCGACTTCGTCATCGCTTGGAATTCTCTGGATTCCAACGCCAATACCCAGTTCAATGCCTTTGCCGACAACGTCAAGATACCTATGGGTCCAAACTCAGCCATGGCTTCTGAAGGTAAATGTATCTTCTCAATTATACCCGTTCGGCTCTAATTACCCCTTCAGGGCTCATCGAACTGCGACCGGGCGACATCGTTTGGGCGAGAGACTGTTCGCTCAGTAAAGTAGATGTCCTAAATGATGTTTGTCTCATCTATGTAGTACATCGGTATGTGGATTGTAGTTCCTATTGTCAGTCAAAGGCTCATCATTCTCACTCTCCAAGGGACGTTTATGGCCAGCAGCGCTGGGATGAATGGGTATCCAAGTTCCAGTCACTCCGTGAGCGGACCTTGGGTCCCGACGATACCCGCGAGCGTAATTCGGCCTGGTTTGACAAACAAGGTCGAGCAAAGCCTGTTCGGAAAGAAGCACGCTGTTACAGTACCAATCTGAGTCACCAAGCTATCCCCAACATAGCAACCCCTTCGCTGAGCCTCAAAACGTCACGCAGTGATGCGTCTTGGTCGTCGGACGACGAAGAGTTTATCGAAACTTGTTCAGAGCTCAACAAGGTAACAATTGATCTTATCATTTGTTGACCGAACTCATTCATCTCTATAGGCCGCTATTGAATTCGGGACAGAACACATGAAAATTTACCTGCCCGACGACCACTCGATACTTGGCGCTAACGCCAGTGCCAATAATGTTCCCAAAGTTGGACATGACGATAACGTAATGTGGACTGGTGGACAGTTGAATCTCGCGGGTGTTAGGTTGAAGAAAGCGAGTGAGTGAAGGTTTGACCATTGCTAAACTCATACTAAATAAGTACAGGCACTGAACAGACTAGTATTACCGAGATGAAGAAATTTGGTGATCGTCATACAGATGATCGAGACTTTCCTGGATGTGGGTCCCAAATGATAGCTTTCAGCGATCTACCCCCATCATTCGAGGGCGGGCGTATTCATTATACGGAGTTGGGCATCTACGTCAAGCTTGATGGCTTCGTTGCGATTTATTTCTATGGCCTAAAGCGCCACGGTTCGACCTATCCCCTCACTACAAATGATGAGGCTCAGGATTCTGATATCCCGGCCAGCGCGTCTCGATGGGCCTTTATTTGTTACCCACAAGGTGCAGTCCTGGACGGGAGTGCAGTCCTGAACATTTCCCCTGATCCGAACCCTGCCTGCAAGCTACCGATTCAAGTTACTGAAGAGATGGCCGATTTTCCTTTGGGTCCATTTTCTCCGTAAGTGACAAGTACCTTTGTATTATCCAGTATCTTATGCTGCTTTAGAACTACAGACAGGAGTTTGTTGAAGACTTTTTCTGCTCGGTATAGCGAGTAGGTGCCTCCTCTATCAGATAAACGTATCTGCTGATGACATGCAGATTACCTTCCAATACCGTTTCTCATTTGAATTTCTTCAACGACGCCAAAACAATGATCGACCCCCACGAACTTTTCAGCTTCTGCAATCGTGCATTCTTCAGCATTGTTAAGGCTTCAGGACGACCTAGCGGGAATCATACATACGATGTTGATTACGACGCGTTCCGAATGGCGTTCACTCAGGATGGCGTTCACCCAGATCCCTGGCCTCTGGCACCAAACAGCGATACCCTGAAGGAACCGTGTATCTTCGACGGTGATTGATCTCTTTCCTACGCACATCAATTCACTACTAATACATACTCTTCAGAATGGTCATCTCTTTCAATACGCCAGAAAGCAAAACTAGCTTCGGCAATGCTGCAAGCATCAAATGCTCGTTTTATACCTGGTCATTACAAAGTCTTTACCGGTTTCCTCGATCGCCAGAAGGGGCTGGCGGCCGATCGAGGAATTGCTGTTGGTATGTCCTTGTATTTATCGTCGTTCTTTCCAGACGTGTTGATTGTTTTTCCAGCAAATTACTTCGCTGTGCCCAATCCTGTATCGGCTGACGATCCTCCATCAACAAAGGTCAAGACTACAAAGACCAAACCCAAGAAGACCAAGACGGTGAAGATCTTGCAAAGCTCCAAACATACTCGCTCCGGGGCTCAATTTGTCAACCGACTGCGAGGTTCCAAACCCGGGTCAGTAAAGTTATGGGCAATCTCGTCACTGACCGGTAAGATTTCTGTTCCCAATGGCTTACTCCACAACTCAAGCTGCTTGTAGTTGGCAAACCAAAAAAAGTTGTGAGATTGAAGGCGATCCACCGACGTCAACGTCCTGATCATGTGGTAGTTGAAGTGCCCACAATCAGGAGCATTCTTAGGAACGAAAAGAAAGGTAAGGATGCTGTCTTCGGTGTTGTCTTGTAGCTGAACTGTTGTTAGCCAAGTTACTGAGTCATACGCAAACCGAAGGCATGTGGCACCCATCCTTGGACATGACGCCTTGTCCTGAAGACGCTGTCGACGTTACCTTACCAGGCCTTTCCAATGGATATTCCACCCTCATGTTTGAACCCCTCGGATTCCTATGTCCCGATTTCGAAAAGGCCTTGGAACGTGATCATTCAGCTGACGAAGATGCTTCAATGGATGTTAATGTCGACACCCCCTTCGCTTCGCACGATGAGCAGGTGAGGTGCGGACTTGATGGTGTAGAACATATCCTCGAAGACAATTACAATACCGAGAATGCGCACACCTCTCCCAGGTACTCCGTCTCTTCAGCACCCATCCATGACGACCACATCAGCCTTCGTTGTAGTGCTGATGCTGAACGTCTTGATGAAGGAATTACCCATGGTGAACCGCTCTTTCTCATGGGTGCCTGCTCTCCAACTCCGATGCCTAGTTCGGTGGACGGGAATGATGATATCAATATGTCGCCTCCTTCGGCTATGGAGAAGACCGAAGAAGAAGAAATATCTGTCTCCGATGGCGAGTCTACTTTCGATGGCTCTGTCTTTGACAGACATTCTGTTTCGGACGAGGACGAGTTTCCAACGTCTGGTATGTACATGAGGTATCTACACAAGATCTTTTACTGATCGAGTGTACAGAATCATCGATGTTAATCCATCTACGTGGATACTCTCCACCGCTTGCTTCTTCCGAGGCTTCATCAACATCTACGATGCCAACCTATGATAGCCTCCAGCACTCAGGTAGATTATAAGTCAATTGTAACCATTTTACCCGTGCTTAATTTTTGTGGATGTAGTTTTTCCCGTTATGCAAATGTTGACGCCACATTGCATTACCTCGTTGATTGGAGACTTGACCATGGCAATCCAAGCATTTCAACGTCCAGAAGGTCATGAAGACCTTCGGGCTCTGGTGGATTGTTGTCATCGCCTTCAGAAACGCAATCCCGTTTCGGAAATGGCTTTCAAGTCCGTCGCAGAATGTTTACCCAAGATTCAAAGTGTGCTCGTGTCAGAGTCTGTGCAACGAGCAGAAGCATGCATCCTTCGCCATACTCTCTTGCGTTGCCATCTTGCCTTTGTGGAATGGCTCTCTGCATGTCTGGAAGCCGTCTATGAGGGTCGATCATGGGTTTCTCGTTTGCTGCGAGATGTTATGGCATACTTTGGTTCTCAGTCTTCACTACGCCCCCCGCATGACACGGTGTTGTCATTTGCTTCATCTACCTATATAGATGATTGGGCCACTCGCATTGCATACATCCGTTTTACTGGAAGGGCAAATTCCAGGAACCAGGCTCAGATTATCAAAAGCGTGGCTTTGTCCGTTATTTCTCAGTGGTTGGGCATACCCGTAATTGATGCTGGTGTCGGTGACTTCTTGTCAATTGTTCACCGGCACCTTTCATCTGCAGCCTTTTTACTCGATCCTATTTGGGCTGTATACAAAGATGGGTCACTGTTATTACCGCAGAAACGTGCCCATCAACGGAAATTGACAGCAGCCAACATCGAAGCATTGGAGAAGGAGATAGAGTCGCATCCTTTTCTTTCCTCGACATGGTTCCACGAGAAGATGGATATACTTCAGAAGGCCTTCGAACGCTTTATAGACCCTTCGTCGGTTTCACCTGTCGTCCAGCCATCCTCCCCGGTTTTTGTGGGAAATTCTGGACTGAGCCAGGAGGGTTGCGATGCCTTTCGTCTGTTCATGACGCAATCGCTATGTTTGCTGGATCCGGCATCTCAAGCCCTCATCCTTCCACGTGAAGAAGAAGCCAGACAGAATCTAGATTTCTTCCTACCAGCTCGAGAACTCGCACCTTCCCGTAGGAAGATTCTCAATGCCAATGGTCCGTTTTCAGCATCGCATATTAGGACCAGTGCCGGTTTAGCATCGGCCATCATGTTTCGAGCCATTTTTTACAACTCGCCGGCGTTGTTACAGGTCAATCATCCATTCCACTTCAATTCCTTGGCAGACTGGGAAACATTACATTCACAGAACCCGCATGAGAACTTCTGGTGTAATCCCTTCGCCTACGGAACACCGAGTGGGCGTGGGACACAATATGCTTCACAGTACTTTTCCGCTGGTAGCATCCTCCATGAGATGTTATTCGAGGATGATCTTGACTTTTTCATGCTCTGCAAGACCATGGCCTCTAGCTCGCATTTTCCCAAAGTCGGGAAATTAACAGCCTATCTGTTAACCGTTGACTTGGTATACAAATATTTTTTATAAATGCAGGCGTGTGTATGCGCAACCCAGGATGTCCGCACTATGGGAAAGATAGTGAATGGTAGTTAAACAGAGGGATGGCAAAAAACTCTGTTCCGGCTTGTGATGTGCTAAGAGCCAGATAGCGAAGGTTTTGTGAACTGTATAACTATATGACGGGGTCCCACTTGGCTTGATGGAGGCAGACAAGCAGCGGCTTCAGTTATAACTGTTTTGTACAAGAAACCGGCGGTTGTAAATACGGTCAGACTTTTATCCCGTGCTACTATAGAGGGTATGGACCCAGGTCACCCTACAAAATGCAGCCTCTCCCTTTTTGCGGTTTCATCTAGTTCGCTCTCTTCTGACCCTTACTTAACATTTGTATCATTACTTTGCTCTAGGACTGTATCGCTCTCCATCTTTCCTCTTGTCGATGAAAGTGGTTCCTCTACAGATTAGATCCTTGGCGTCGTAACAGATATTGAGGGGAAAGAAGAGATCTGTGGTAGTCGTCATTAGCTCGAATCGTCAAAGCAAAACACCCCAAGCCGGAGTATGAATCGAACGGTCTGATACCAATAGGATCTCTACAAACTTTTGCAACCTCGAAAGTTCAGCTTGAAATCAGTTAACAATCAGGTCGAATCCGTCTAAAAGCACAACCCCAGTCCTGGGGTCATGAATCCAAGGTCTATTCCGAGGATCTCTTCGACATTTTGCAATACGCGACCAAAGTTCAGCTTGAAAAATCGTTAACCTTCTCGCTGACCAGCTTGGGAGTCATAATGTCCGCAATTTGCAAGCACCAGGCATTGACACATAGACGCCTCACAATGTCATCATATCAGATTTCACTGCATTGAATACTCACTTACGCAATTCATTTATCATGATCATGGAACCACACAAGTTACCTCACCGTCCATCTTGTATACTCTTCTTTTCTAAACCTGCCTGCTCTTATACAAGTTACGTCCCGCTCATCATCACCATCATAATCCATTCCCATGTCATCTCATTATTATCAATCACAAACACAGGGTGTGTCGGGTTCATAGTTCCTATTCCTTGTCTATTGGTCTCCAGACCGTACGGTATCTTTTACCTCTTCATGAACTCTTTCCGTGATATCTTCACTTTGCCCAGAATTAGGGATTGGTGATAACGCTCACCTTCCTCTACGATCACCTTCTCCAACTTCACTACGATCGCGTCGCTTCTCCATTTTCAGGCAGTATACTTCCTAATCCTTGGAAAGGGAGGGATACTTAGCGGCTCTTTTGTTTCCCTATATATTCTCGTCACGTATACATTTCCTATCACGCGCCCGTGCTTGTTTCAGTCAAAAAACGTTCAACTGTCCTCTCAGTAATTACTTCATCTCTTCCAACTGCGCTTATATACGTTACTTCATCACTCTCCATCATCATCAACATCCACACTAGTTGTCTGTTCTTGATTTCATTCCTCGGCTATAGGTTCCCGGATTATCACTTATATAATTCTGCACCAGTTGTAGTCCTTTCATCTTCTGCTCTTACGAATTTGTAGATGTTTATGCGTTCTATTCCTCGTCGTCTATCAGTTCAACGGATTTCTATCATTTATTCCTGCCTCATTTTGTCAGGCCGTTCACAATCTTCCCACCACTCTTACAGAATTTATTTCCATTGGGGCGCGCAGAATGACGAGAGGGTGCCGTGACGGTTGTGAGTGTGGGACTGGGTCAGTCATAGTGAACCCAGGACAAGACTGGGGTTCCAGCAAGGCAGCTACTGGTCTTTGTAGCTCTTTTCCTCCTCAATATCCATTCATCAATGACGCCTCTTGATAGTCTTTTCGAAGTCAACTTTTAAGCCCAGTTGACGGGGCCGTAGCATTACTATGTGCTAGTTTTATGTTACGTTGCCGATATTTGACACACACACAACAAGCTTTGGCTTGCGCCTCCACTCTCCACTTCACGCGATTCGCAGTCGCTTTTTTCATTCGGGTTCTCAGCATACTTCCTAATCCTTGAAAGGAAGGATACTTGCTGACTCTTATTCCTATATATTCTTGTCACTTATCCTTTTCGGTCACCCAGCACTTAGCGGCTTGAGGAAACGCTTATGCTCCTCTCGATATACTTATCATTCCAACTGTGTCCAACACTGCTTTTATGAACGGTTTACGTTTCATCACTCCCATCAACCATCCATCAAATTTCCTTTCATTTATTATGCAATCCGAATTCACATGGCCCCGTTCAGGTTCCTTTATCCTTGTCTTTTGAGTTTCCTGGTTCAGTTCCCTAATGATTAAGAAGACTCGATGTTGTTTTTAACAGGTAGTTCGTGTACACTTCTAGGTTCGTGGAATGTGGGGTCTTTTCTTACCTTATCCTCAGCAGATATCTATGCCGTCCGGACCAAAAGTGGACCGTTGCCGCAGGGTTGTCGACGGATACACAGCGAGAATGACAAGGGACAATGACTATACCAAGGCCTATGTAATGCTCACTGAGCCGCCTCTAGAATAATCTTGTGCCTCCTTCATCATGCAAAAGGCTCTCTATCATATCAACCACGATTCTGTCTGCGAAAGCGTGCACGGCTGCCACTTCTACCACAGACGAAACAAGGGCAACCAGGCACAAATAATTGCTGTCGAGATGATGGGATGAAATCTTACTATCTAATGTTATACGCAGATGCTAAAGACCCCCTTCCAACCTTCGCTATGCATGCAAAAGACATCGCCAACTCATCAAAGAACAATTGGAGCGGGTAGCTGAGAGGATGTTTTTTGTAAGAGCTCTTTCTGCCTGTGGAATACAGACGAAGGATGTCAATTGCATGAGGCTTATCGGTGGCGAAACCGGACATCGCAAATTTGTTCGTGACATCTACACATGATTAAGGTAAGTTTTTGATCAAGTATCGCTCGACTCATTTGCTAAATGCCCCTTCTCACTAGCTTCTACCTAACCTCTTAGTGTTAATCACGGACGTCCACAAGGTGGGCTTGGAAAACAAGAACAATTCTGCGCATTCTTCAATATGTGAGTGACCATCTCTTGGGACTGTCGAGGGGGCCCTTCACTCATTCCTTAGCCAACTCCAATTTTCTCCACTCAGCTCAGGAGTTTGCATTTTCATGGAGGAATCGTTTCCGGAAATCCAGGTCTTTGTAAAGTACCTGACGCACCGACATTCGGCTGTAACCTTTGATGGCGACGAATATGGGCGTATTTATAGGTCCAGAGCCCAGTATCCCGTGCTTCTGCACTTCCTCGGTGCCTAGGGACACACCCTTAGCTCACATTATCAGAGGCAGGTTGGCGCTCCTTGCTTGCAAAGGCTTTCATACGCCTTTCTCGAATCGACTTCAGAGGATGTAATCGGTGCTTATGGCTCGCCAGCTACTGCAGACTCGTGGAACAAGCCTATGATGAGCTAGCGCTAGTTGCCTCATGACGATGGGCTGACACCTCTCTTTTCCATTGTTGAGGATCTTTTCCATTAATTGCGTTCACTCACGATCCTTCTAACCAGGGTATCCCTCGTCGCAGCCTTTGGATGAGTCGGGAGTTGAGCAACCAGCGTTAGTCATTGCTGTATCCCTAAATCCTTCTGAACTGACAGCGGACAATTTGTCCTCTAGGGCAGTTGGAAAGGCGGCTCTCTTCTTGCTTTCGTAAGTTAACCCAAACTCAACAAACTTTTCTGGGGAAACAATGGATTGTTATCCCGGGAGACTGGGACGAGATCGAGGCGTTTGGAACTTCTGGGACGCATTCAAGCGGCCAAATCCTGGGGACTTATATCTCCGTCACACTACCTAGGTTAGTATGTGATAAACCTAGGAGGAAAAGCTTTCTTACCACCACAATTCCACAGACTAGGAGTTATGGAATGCGGTTGGCCTGGGTAATTTCGGGATCCCTTTCTGCGGAGGATGCGGGTCCTTCTTCGTGCCAAATCAGGGGTGACTACTGGTTTAAGTTTAGCGTTTACTTATGTGCAACTTACTCCCCCTCTTACCAGCCCCTGCTTGACCTTTGCGGGAGCAAGATACGATCCTTCGAAGGCTTGAGGACGCCTCAATGGCAGGAACAGAGGACATGGAGAGTTAGTACAAAGAATTTCGCGAAACCTCTAACGATTCAGCCTTTGGATGAGGTGTCTGGGTTGGTAGGAGTTAATATCTCGTTTTGGGTTTCTTACAGGGGATAAGAGTTTCGGGAAACAGTAGCCTCACCTTTCTTGGACCATTTACGACAACAATTGTACATCTACACAGCCACAAGCACGACCCTTTCTAGATGCACAATAAGCCTAGCAACGGATCGAGCTTTTGATAATGTTTTTTAGGAAGCTCTGCGTTGACGGTTCACTTGCGATCTTTCGCTCGAACAC